>OX104117.1:51239747-51460068 GCA_944474755.1 Limnoperna fortunei
TAAATAAAGAAACAGTCAATAAACTGTACAAAACTAAATAAAGAAACAGTCACAAAACTAAATAAAGAACCAGTCAATAAACTGTACAAAACTGAATAAAGAACCAGTCAATAAACTGTACAAAACTGAATAAAGAACCAGTCAATAAACAGTACAAAACTGAACAAAGAACCAGTCAATAAACTGTACAAAACTAAATAAAGAACCAGTCAATAAATTGTACACAAACTAAATAAAGAAACAGTCAATAAACTGTACAAAACTAAATATAGAAACAGTCAATAAACTCTACAAAACTGAATAAAGAACCAGTCAATAAACTGTACAAAACCCAATAAAGAACCAGTCAATACACTGTACACAAACTCAATAAAGAACCAGTCAATAAACTGTACAAAACTCAAAAAAGAACTAGTCAATAAACTGTACAAAACTCAATAAAGAACCAGACAATAAATTGTACAAAACTCAATAAAGAACCAGTCAATAAACTGTACAAACTCAATACAGAACCAGTCAATAAACATTTCAAAACTGAATTAAGAACCAGTCAATAAACTGTACAAAACTCAATAAAGAACCAGTCAATAAACTGTACAAAACTAAATAAAGAAACAGTAAATAAACTGCACAAAACCAAATAAAGAAACAGTCAATAAACTGTACAAAACTAAATAAAGAACCAGTCAATAAATTGTACACAAAATAAATAAAGAAACAATCAATAAACTGTACAAAACTAAATAAAAAAACAGTCAATAAACTGTACAAAACTAAATAAAGAACCAGTCAATAAACTGTACAAAACTGAATAAAGAACCAGTCAATAAACTGTTCAAAACTGAATAAAGAACCAATCAATAAACAGTACAAAACTGAACAAAGAACCAGTCAATAAACTGTACAAAACTCAATAAAGAAACAGTCTATAAACTACAAAACTGAATAAAGAACCAGTCAATAAACTGTACAAAACTCAATAAAGAACCAGTCAATAAAACTGTAAAAAACTGAATAAAGTACCAGTCAATAAACTGGACAAAACATAATAAAGAAACAGTAAATAAACTGTACAAAACTAAATAAAGAAACAGTCAATAAACTGTACAAAACTAAATAAAGAAACAGTCACAAAACTAAATAAAGAACCAGTCAATAAACTGTACAAAACTGAATAAAGAACCAGTCAATAAACTGTACAAAACTGAATAAAGAACCAGTCAATAAACAGTACAAAACTGAACAAAGAACCAGTCAATAAACTGTACAAAACTAAATAAAGAACCAGTCAATAAATTGTACACAAACTAAATAAAGAAACAGTCAATAAACTGTACAAAACTAAATATAGAAACAGTCAATAAACTCTACAAAACTGAATAAAGAACCAGTCAATAAACTGTACAAAACCCAAGAAAGAACCAGTCAATAAACTGTACACAAACTCAATAAAGAACCAGTCAATAAACTGTACAAAACTTAATAAACAACAAGTCAATAAACTGTACAAAACTCAAAAAAGAACCAGTCAATAAACTGTACAAAACTAAATACAGAACCAGTCAATAAACTGTACAAAACTGAATAAAGAACCAGTCAATAAACTGTACAAAACTGAATAAAGAACCAGTCAATAAACAGTACAAAAAAGAACAAAGAACCAGTCAATAAACTGTACAAAACTCAATAAAGAAACAGTCAACAAACTGTACACAAACTCAATAAAGAACCAGTCAAGAAACTGTACAAAACAGAATAAAGAACCAGTCAATAAACTGTACAAAACTCAAAAAAGAACTAGTCAATAAACTGTACAAAACTCAATAAAGAACCAGTCAATAAATTGTACAAAACTCAATAAAGAACCAGTCAATAAACTGTACAAACTCAATACAGAACCAGTCAATAAACATTTCAAAACTGAAATAAAAACCAGTCAATAAACTGTACAAAACTCAATAAAGAACCAGTCAATAAACTGTACAAAACTGAATAAAGAAACAGTAAATAAACTGTATAAAACCAAATAAAGAAACAGTCAATAAAATGTACAAAACTAAATAAAGAACCAGTCAATAAATTGTACACAAAATAAATAAAGAAACAATCAATAAACTGTACAAAACTAAATAAAAAAACAGTCAATAAACTGTACAAAACTAAATAAAGAACCAGTGAATAAACTGTACAAAACTGAATAAAGAACCAGTCAATAAACTGTTGAAAACTGAATAAAGAACCAATCAATAAACAGTACAAAACTGAACAAAGAACCAGTCAATAAACTGTACAAAACTCAATAAAGAAACAGTCTATAAACTACAAAACTGAATAAAGAACCAGTCAATAAACTGTACAAAACTCTATAAAGAACAAGTCAATAAACTCTACAAAATTCAGTAAAGAACCAGTCAATAAACTGTACAAAACAAAAGAAAGAACCAGTCAATAAACTGTACAAAACTAAATAAAGAAACAGTCAATAAACTGTACAAAATTCAATAAAGAACCAGTCAATAAACTGTACAAAACTAAATAAAGAACCAGTCAATAAATTGTACACAAAATAAATAAACAATCAATAAACTGTACAAAACTAAATAAAAAAACAGTCAATAAACTGTACAAAACTAAATAAAGAACCAGTCAATAAACTGTTGAAAACTGAATAAAGAGCCAGTCAATAAACTGTACAAAACTGAATAAAGAACCAATCAATAAACAGTACAAAACTGAACAGGGAACCAGTCAATAAACTGTACAAAACTGAATAAAGAACCAGTCAATAAACTGTACAAAACTAAATAAAGAAACAGTCAATAAACTGTACAAAACTAAATAAAGAAACAGTCAATAAACTGTACAAAACAAAATAAAGAACCAGTCAATAAATTGTACACAAACTAAATAAAGAAACAATCAATAAACTGTACAAAACTGAATAAAGAACTAGTCAATAAACTGTACAAAACTGAATAAAGAACCAGTCAATAAACTGTACAAAACTGAATAAAGAACCAGTCAATAAACAGTACAAAACTGAACAAAGAACCAGTCGATAAACTGTACAAAACTAAATAAAGAAAAAGTCAATAAATTGTACACAAACTAAATAAAGAAACAGTCAATAAACTGTACAAAACTAAATATAGAAACAGTCAATTAACTGTACAAAACTAAATAAAGAAACAGTCAATAAACTGTACACAAACTCAATAAAGAATCAGTCAATAAACTGTACAAAACAGAATAAAGAACCAGTCAATAAACTGTACAAAACTCAAAAAAGAACTAGTCAATAAACTGTACAAAACTCAATAAAGAACCAGTCAATAAATTGTAGAAAACTCAATAAAGAACCAGTCAATAAACTGTACAAACTCAATACAGAACCAGTCAATAAACATTTCAAAACTGAATTAAGAACCAGTGAATAAACTGTACAAAACTCAATAAAGAACCAGTCAATAAACTGTACAAAACTGAATAAAGTACCAGTCAATCAACTGGACAAAACATAATAAAGAAACAGTAAATAAACCGTACAAAACTAAATAAAGAACCAGTCAATAAATTGTACACAAACTAAATAAAAAAACAGTCAATAAACTGTACAAAACTAAATAAAGAAACAGTCACAAAACTAAATAAAGAACCAGTCAATAAACTGTACAAAACTGAATAAAGAACCAGTCAATAAACTGTACAAAACTGAATAAAGAGCCAGTCAATAAACAGTACAAAAAAGAACAAAGAACCAGTCAATAAACTGTACAAAACTCAATAAAGAAACAGTCAATAAACTGTACACAAACTCAATAAAGAACCAGTCAATAAACTGTACAAAACAGAATAAAGAACCAGTCAATAAACTGTACAAAACTCAAAAAAGAACTAGTCAATAAACTGTACAAAACTCAATAAAGAACCAGACAATAAATTGTACAAAACTCAATAAAGAACCAGTCAATAAACTGTACAAACTCAATACAGAACCAGTCAATAAACATTTCAAAACTGAATTAAGAACCAGTCAATAAACTGTACAAAACTCAATAAAGAACCAGTCAATAAACTGTACAAAACTAAATAAAGAAACAGTAAATAAACTGTACAAAACCAAATAAAGAAACAGTCAATAAACTGTACAAAACTCAATAAAGAACCAGTCAATAAATTGTACACAAACTAATAAAGAAACAGTCAATAAACTGTACAAAACTAAATATACAAACAGTCAATAAACTCTACGAAACTGAATAAAAACCAGTCAATAAACTGTACAAAACTCAATAAAGAACCAGTCAATAAACTGTACACAAACTCAATAAAGAACCAGTCAATAAACTGTACAAAACTGAATAAACAACAAGTCAATAAACTGTACAAAACTCAAAAAAGAACCAGTCAATAAACTGTACAAAACTAAATAAAGAACCAGTCAATAAACTGTACAAAACTGAATAAAGAACCAGTCAATAAACTGTACAAAACTGAATAAAGAGCCAGTCAATAAACAGTACAAAAAAGAACAAAGAACCAGTCAATAAACTGTACAAAACTCAATAAAGAAACAGTTAATAAACTGTACACAAACTCAATAAAGAACCAGTCAATAAACTGTACAAAACAGAATAAAGAACCAGTCAATAAACTGTACAAAACTCAAAAAAGAACTAGTCAATAAACTGTACAAAACTCAATAAAGAACCAGACAATAAATTGTACAAAACTCAATAAAGAACCAGTCAATAAACTGTACAAACTCAATACAGAACCAGTCAATAAACATTTCAAAACTGAATTAAGAACCAGTCAATAAACTGTACAAAACTCAATAAAGAACCAGTCAATAAACTGTACAAAACTAAATAAAGAAACAGTAAATAAACTGTACAAAACCAAATAAAGAAACAGTCAATAAACTGTACAAAACTAAATAAAGAACCAGTCAATAAATTGTACACAAAATAAATAAAGAAACAATCAATAAACTGTACAAAACTAAATAAAAAAACAGTCAATAAACTGTACAAAACTAAATAAAGAACCAGTCAATAAACTGTACAAAACTGAATAAAGAACCAGTCAATAAACTGTTCAAAACTGAATAAAGAACCAATCAATAAACAGTACAAAACTGAACAAAGAACCAGTCAATAAACTGTACAAAACTCAATAAAGAAACAGTCTATAAACTACAAAACTGAATAAAGAACCAGTCAATAAACTGTACAAAACTCAATAAAGAACCAGTCAATAAAACTGTAAAAAACTGAATAAAGTACCAGTCAATAAACTGGACAAAACATAATAAAGAAACAGTCAATAAACTGTACAAAACTAAATAAAGAAACAGTCAATAAACTGTACAAAACTAAATAAAGAAACAGTCACAAAACTAAATAAAGAACCAGTCAATAAACTGTACAAAACTGAATAAAGAACCAGTCAATAAACTGTACAAAACTGAATAAAGAACCAGTCAATAAACAGTACAAAACTGAACAAAGAACCAGTCAATAAACTGTACAAAACTAAATAAAGAACCAGTCAATAAATTGTACACAAACTAAATAAAGAAACAGTCAATAAACTGTACAAAACTAAATATAGAAACAGTCAATAAACTCTACAAAACTGAATAAAGAACCAGTCAATAAACTGTACAAAACCCAATAAAGAACCAGTCAATAAACTGTACACAAACTCAATAAAGAACCAGTCAATAAACTGTACAAAACTCAAAAAAGAACTAGTACATAAACTGTACATAACTCAATAAAGAACCAGACAATAAATTGTACAAAACTCAATAAAGAACCAGTCAATAAACTGTACAAACTCAATACAGAACCAGTCAATAAACATTTCAAAACTGAATTAAGAACCAGTCAATAAACTGTACAAAACTCAATAAAGAACCAGTCAATAAACTGTACAAAACTAAATAAAGAAACAGTAAATAAACTGCACAAAACCAAATAAAGAAACAGTCAATAAACTGTACAAAACTAAATAAAGAACCAGTCAATAAATTGTACACAAAATAAATAAAGAAACAATCAATAAACTGTACAAAACTAAATAAAAAAACAGTCAATAAACTGTACAAAACTAAATAAAGAACCAGTCAATAAACTGTACAAAACTGAATAAAGAACCAGTCAATAAACTGTTCAAAACTGAATAAAGAACCAATCAATAAACAGTACAAAACTGAACAAAGAACCAGTCAATAAACTGTACAAAACTCAATAAAGAAACAGTCTATAAACTACAAAACTGAATAAAGAACCAGTCAATAAACTGTACAAAACTCAATAAAGAACCAGTCAATAAAACTGTAAAAAACTGAATAAAGTACCAGTCAATAAACTGGACAAAACATAATAAAGAAACAGTAAATAAACTGTACAAAACTAAATAAAGAAACAGTCAATAAACTGTACAAAACTAAATAAAGAAACAGTCACAAAACTAAATAAAGAACCAGTCAATAAACTGTACAAAACTGAATAAAGAACCAGTCAATAAACTGTACAAAACTGAATAAAGAACCAGTCAATAAACAGTACAAAACTGAACAAAGAACCAGTCAATAAACTGTACAAAACTAAATAAAGAACCAGTCAATAAATTGTACACAAACTAAATAAAGAAACAGTCAATAAACTGTACAAAACTAAATATAGAAACAGTCAATAAACTCTACAAAACTGAATAAAGAACCAGTCAATAAACTGTACAAAACCCAAGAAAGAACCAGTCAATAAACTGTACACAAACTCAATAAAGAACCAGTCAATAAACTGTACAAAACTTAATAAACAACAAGTCAATAAACTGTACAAAACTCAAAAAAGAACCAGTCAATAAACTGTACAAAACTAAATACAGAACCAGTCAATAAACTGTACAAAACTGAATAAAGAACCAGTCAATAAACTGTACAAAACTGAATAAAGAACCAGTCAATAAACAGTACAAAAAAGAACAAAGAACCAGTCAATAAACTGTACAAAACTCAATAAAGAAACAGTCAACAAACTGTACACAAACTCAATAAAGAACCAGTCAAGAAACTGTACAAAACAGAATAAAGAACCAGTCAATAAACTGTACAAAACTCAAAAAAGAACTAGTCAATAAACTGTACAAAACTCAATAAAGAACCAGTCAATAAATTGTACAAAACTCAATAAAGAACCAGTCAATAAACTGTACAAACTCAATACAGAACCAGTCAATAAACATTTCAAAACTGAAATAAGAACCAGTCAATAAACTGTACAAAACTCAATAAAGAACCAGTCAATAAACTGTACAAAACTGAATAAAGAAACAGTAAATAAACTGTACAAAACCAAATAAAGAAACAGTCAATAAACTGTACAAAACTAAATAAAGAACCAGTCAATAAATTGTACACAAAATAAATAAAGAAACAATCAATAAACTGTACAAAACTAAATAAAAAAACAGTCAATAAACTGTACAAAACTAAATAAAGAACCAGTGAATAAACTGTACAAAACTGAATAAAGAACCAGTCAATAAACTGTTCAAAACTGAATAAAGAACCAATCAATAAACAGTACAAAACTGAACAAAGAACCAGTCAATAAACTGTACAAAACTCAATAAAGAAACAGTCTATAAACTACAAAACTGAATAAAGAACCAGTCAATAAACTGTACAAAACTCTATAAAGAACAAGTCAATAAACTCTACAAAATTCAGTAAAGAACCAGTCAATAAACTGTACAAAACAAAAGAAAGAACCAGTCAATAAACTGTACAAAACTATATAAAGAAACAGTCAATAAACTGTACAAAATTCAATAAAGAACCAGTCAATAAACTGTACAAAACTAAATAAAGAACCAGTCAATAAATTGTACACAAAATAAATAAACAATCAATAAACTGTACAAAACTAAATAAAAAAACAGTCAATAAACTGTACAAAACTAAATAAAGAACCAGTCAATAAACTGTTCAAAACTGAATAAAGAGCCAGTCAATAAACTGTACAAAACTGAATAAAGAACCAATCAATAACCAGTACAAAACTGAACAGAGAACCAGTCAATAAACTGTACAAAACTGAATAAAGAACCAGTCAATAAACTGTACAAAACTAAATAAAGAAACAGTCAATAAACTGTACAAAACTAAATAAAGAAACAGTCAATAAACTGTACAAAACAAAATAAAGAACCAGTCAATAAATTGTACACAAACTAAATAAAGAAACAATCAATAAACTGTACAAAACTGAATAAAGAACTAGTCAATAAACTGTACAAAACTGAATAAAGAACCAGTCAATAAACAGTACAAAACTGAATAAAGAACCAGTCAATAAACAGTACAAAACTGAACAAAGAACCAGTCGATAAACTGTACAAAACTAAATAAAGAAAAAGTCAATAAATTGTACACAAACTAAATAAAGAAACAGTCAATAAACTGTACAAAACTAAATATAGAAACAGTCAATTAACTGTACAAAACTAAATAAAGAAACAGTCAATAAACTGTACAAAACTAAATAAAGAAACAGTCAATAAACTGTACAAAACAAAATAAAGAACCAGTCAATAAATTGTACACAAACTAAATAAAGAAACAATAAATAAACTGTACAAAACTGAATAAAGAACTAGTCAACAAACTGTACAAAACTGAATAAAGAACCAGTCAATAAACAGTACAAAACTGAACAAAGAACCAGTCGATAAACTGTACAAAACTAAATAAAGAAAAAGTCAATAAATTGTACACAAACTAAATAAAGAAACAGTCAATAAACTGTACAAAACTAAATATAGAAACAGTCAATAAACTGTACAAAACTAAATAAAGAAACAGTCAATAAACTGTACAAAACTAAATAAAGAAACAGTCAATAAACTGTACAAAACAAAATAAAGAACCAGTCAATAAATTGGACACAAACTAAATAAAGAAACAATCAATAAACTGTACAAAACTGAATAAAGAACTAGTCAACAAACTGTACAAAACTGAATAAAGAACCAGTCAATAAACAGTACAAAACTGAACAAAGAACGAGTCGATAAACTGTACAAAACTAAATAAAGAAAAAGTCAATAAATTGTACACAAACTAAATAAAGAAACAGTCAATAAACTGTACAAAACTAAATATAGAAACAGTCAATTAACTGTACAAAACTAAATAAAGAAACAGTCAATAAACTGTACAAAACTAAATAAAGAACCAGTCAATAAACTGTACAAAACTTAATACAGAACCAGTCAATTAACTGTACAAAACTCAATAAAGAACCAGTCAATAAACTGTACAAAACTAAATAAAGAACCAGTCAATAAACTGTACAAAACTCAATAAAGAACCAGTCAATAAACTGTACAAAACTGAATAAAGTACCAGTCAATAAACTGGACAAAACATAATAAAGAAACAGTAAATAAACCGTACAAAACTAAATAAAGAACCAGTCAATAAATTGTACACAAACTAAATAAAGAAACAGTCAATAAACTGTACAAAACTAAATAAAGAAACAGTCACAAAACTAAATAAAGAACCAGTTAATAAACTGTGCAAAACTGAACAAATAACCAGTCAATAAACTGTGCAAAACTGAATAAAGAACCAGTCAATAAACAGTACAAAACTAAACAAAGAACCAGTCAATAAACTGTACAAAACTCAATAAAGAACCAGTCAATAAATTGTACACAAACTAAATAAAGAAACAGTCAATAAACTGTACAAAACTAAATATAGAAACAGTCAATAAACTCTACAAAACTGAATAAATAACCAGTCAATAAACTGTACAAAACTCAAAAAAGGACCAATCAATAAACTGTACACAAACTCAATAAAGAACCAGTCAATAAACTGTACAAAACTGAATAAACAACAAGTCAATAAACTGTACAAAACTCAAAAAGAACCAGTCAATAAACTGTACAAAACTAAATAAAGAACCAGTCAATAAACTGTACAAAACTGAATAAAGAACCAGTCAATCAACTGTACAAAACTGAATAAAGAGCCAGTCAATAAACAGTACAAAAAAGAACAAAGAACCAGTCAATAAACTGTACAAAACTCAATAAAGAAACAGTCAATAAACTGTACACAAACTCAATAAAGAATCAGTCAATAAACTGTACAAAACAGAATAAAGAACCAGTCAATAAATTGTACAAAACTAAAAAAAGAACTAGTAAATAAACTGTACAAAACTCAATAAAGAACCAGTCAATAAATTGTAGAAAACTCAATAAAGAACCAGTCAATAAACTGTACAAACTCAATACAGAACCAGTCAATAAACATTTCAAAACTGAATTAAGAACCAGTCAATAAACTGTACAAAACTCAATAAAGAACCAGTCAATAAACTGTACACAAACTCAATAAAGAACCAGTCAATAAACTGTACAAAACTGCATAAACAACAACTCAATAAACTGTACAAAACTCAAAAAAGAACCAGTCAATAAACTGTACAAAACTCAATAAAGAACCAGTCAATAAACTGTACAAAACTGAATAAAAAACCAGTCAATAAACTGTACAAAACTCAATAAAGAACCAGTCAATAAACATTACAAAACTGAATAAAGAACCAGTGAATAAACTGTACAAAACTCAATAAAGAACCAGTCAATAAACTGTACAAAACTAAATAAAGAAACAGTCAATAAACTGTACAAACTAAATAAAGAAACAGTCAATAAACTGTACAAAACAAAATAAAGAACCAGTCAATAAATTGTACACAAACTAAATAAAGAAACAATCAATAAACTGTACAAAACTGAATAAAGAACTAGTAAATAAACTGCACAAAACTGAATAAAGAACCAGTCAATAAACAGTACAAAACTGAACAAAGAACCAGTCGATAAACTGTACAAAACTAAATAAAGAAAAAGTCAATAAATTGTACACAAACTAAATAAAGAAACAGTCAATAAACCGTACAAAACTAAATATAGAAACAGTCAATTAACTGTACAAAACTAAATAAAGAACCAGTCAATAAACTGTACAAAACTGAATAAACAACAAGTCAATAAACAGTACAAAACTCAAAAAAGAACCAGTCAATAAACTGTACAAAACTAAATAAAGAACCAGTCAATAAACTGTACAAAACTAAATAAAGAACCAGTCAATAAACTGTACAAAACTCAATACAGAACCAGTCAATTAACTGTACAAAACTCAATAAAGAACCAGTCAATAAACTGTACAAAACTAAATAAAGAACCAGTCAATAAACTGTACAAAACTCAATAAAGAACCAGTCAATAAACTGTACAAAACTGAATAAAGTACCAGTCAATAAACTGGACAAAACATAATAAAGAAACAGTAAATAAACCGTACAAAACTAAATAAAGAACCAGTCAATAAATTGTACACAAACTAAATAAAGAAACAGTCAATAAACTGTACAAAACTAAATAAAGAAACAGTCACAAAACTAAATAAAGAACCAGTGAATAAACTGTACAAAACTGAATAAATAACCAGTCAATAAACTGTACAAAACTGAATAAAGAACCAGTCAATAAACAGTACAAAACTGAACAAAGAACCAGTCAATAAACTGTACAAAACTCAATAAAGAACCAGTCAATAAATTGTACACAAACTAAATAAAGAAACAGTCAATAAACTGTACAAAACTAAATATAGAAACAGTCAATAAACTCTACAAAACTGAATAAAGAACCAGTCAATAAACTGTACAAAACTCAATAAAGAACCAGTCAATAAACTGTACAAAACTCAATAAAGAACCAGTCAATAAACTGTACAAAACTGAATAAACAACAAGTCAATAAACTGTACAAAACTCAAAAAAGAACCAGTCAATAAACTGTACAAAACTAAATAAAGAACCAGTCAATAAACTGTACAAAACTGAATAAAGAACCAGTCAATAAACTGTACAAAACTGAATAAAGAGCCAGTCAATAAACAGTACAAAAAAGAACAAAGAACAAGTCAATAAACTGTACAAAACTCAATAAAGAAACAGTCAATAAACTGTACACAAACTCAATAAAGAATCAGTCAATAAACTGTACAAAACAGAATAAAGAACCAGTCAATAAACTGTACAAAACTCAAAAAAGAACTAGTCAATAAACTGTACAAAACTCAATAAAGAACCAGTCAATAAATTGTAGAAAACTCAATAAAGAACCAGTCAATAAACTGTACAAACTCAATACAGAACCAGTCAATAAACATTTCAAAACTGAATTAAGAACCAGTGAATAAACTGTACAAAACTCAATAAAGAACCAGTCAATAAACTGTACAAAACTGAATAAAGTACCAGTCAATCAACTGGACAAAACATAATAAAGAAACAGTAAATAAACCGTACAAAACTAAATAAAGAACCAGTCAATAAATTGTACACAAACTAAATAAAGAAACAGTCAATAAACTGTACAAAACTAAATAAAGAAACAGTCACAAAACTAAATAAAGAACCAGTCAATAAACTGTACAAAACTGAATAAAGAACCAGTCAATAAACTGTACAAAACTGAATAAAGAACCAGTCAATAAACAGCACAAAACTGAACAAAGAACCAGTCAATAAACTGTACAAAACTCAATAAAGAACCAGTCAATAAATTGTACACAAACTAAATAAAGAAACAGTCAATAAACTGTACAAAACTAAATATAGAAACAGTCAATAAACTCTACAAAACTGAATAAAAACCAGTCAATAAACTGTACAAAACTCAATAAAGAACCAGTCAATAAACTGTACACAAACTCAATAAAGAACCAGTCAATAAACTGTACAAAACTGAATAAACAACAAGTCAATAAACTGTACAAAACTCAAAAAAGAACCAGTCAATAAACTGTACAAAACTAAATAAAGAACCAGTCAATAAACTGTACAAAACTAAATAAAGAACCAGTCAATAAACTGTACAAAACTCAATACAGAACCAGTCAATTAACTGTACAAAACTCAATAAAGAACCAGTCAATAAACTGTACAAAACTAAATAAAGAACCAGTCAATAAACTGTACAAAACTCAATAAAGAACCAGTCAATAAACTGTACAAAACTGAATAAAGTACCAGTCAATAAACTGGACAAAACATAATAAAGAAACAGTAAATAAACCGTACAAAACTAAATAAAGAACCAGTCAATAAATTGTACACAAACTAAATAAAGAAACAGTCAATAAACTGTACAAAACTAAATAAAGAAACAGTCACAAAACTAAATAAAGAACCAGTCAATAAACTGTACAAAACTGAATAAATAACCAGTCAATAAACTGTACAAAACTGAATAAAGAACCAGTCAATAAACAGTACAAAACTGAACAAAGAACCAGTCAATAAACTGTACAAAACTCAATAAAGAACCAGTCAATAAATTGTACACAAACTAAATAAAGAAACAGTCAATAAACTGTACAAAACTAAATATAGAAACAGTCAATAAACTCTACAAAACTGAATAAAGAACCAGTCAATAAACTGTACAAAACTCAATAAAGAACCAGTCAATAAACTGTACACAAACTCAATAAAGAACCAGTCAATAAACTGTACAAAACTGAATAAACAACAAGTCAATAAACTGTACAAAACTCAAAAAAGAACCAGTCAATAAACTGTACGAAACTAAATAAAGAACCAGTCAATAAACTGTTCAAAACTTAATAAAGAACCAGTCAATAAACTGTACAAAACTGAATAAAGAGCCAGTCAATAAACAGTACAAAAAAGAACAAAGAACCAGTCAATAAACTGTACAAAACTCAATAAAGAAACAGTCAATAAACTGTACACAAACTCAATAAAGAATCAGTCAATAAACTGTACAAAACAGAATAAAGAACCAGTCAATAAACTGTACAAAACTCAAAAAAGAACTAGTCAATAAACTGTACAAAACTCAATAAAGAACCAGTCAATAAATTGTAGAAAACTCAATAAAGAACCAGTCAATAAACTGTACAAACTCAATACAGAACCAGTCAATAAACATTTCAAAACTGAATTAAGAACCGGTCAATAAACTGTACAAAACTCAATAAAGAACCAGTCAATAAACTGTACACAAACTCAATAAAGAACCAGTCAATAAACTGTACAAAACTGCATAAACAACAAGTCAATAAACTGTACAAAACTCAAAAAAGAACCAGTCAATAAACTGTACAAAACTCAATAAAAAACCAGTCAATAAACTGTACAAAACTGAATAAAAAACCAGTCAATAAACTGTACAAAACTCAATAAAGAACCAGTCAATAAACATTACAAAACTGAATAAAGAACCAGTGAATAAACTGTACAAAACTCAATAAAGAACCAGTCAATAAACTGTACAAAACTAAATAAAGAAACAGTCAATAAACTGTACAAAACTAAATAAAGAAACAGTCAATAAACTGTACAATACAAAATAAAGAAACAGTCAATAAATTGTACACAAACTAAATAAAGAAACAATCAATAAACTGTACAAAACTGAATAAAGAACTAGTCAATAAACTGTACAAAACTGAATAAAGAACCAGTCAATAAACAGTACAAAGCTGAACAAAGAACCAGTCGATAAACTGTACAAAACTAAATAAAGAAAAAGTCAATAAATTGTACACAAACTAAATAAAGAAACAGTCAATAAACTGTACAAAACTAAATATAGAAACAGTCAATTAACTGTACAAAACTAAATAAAGAAACAGTCAATAAACTGTACAAAACTAAATAAAGAACCAGTCAATAAACTGTACAAAACTCAATACAGAACCAGTCAATTAACTGTACAAAACTCAATAAAGAACCAGTCAATAAACTGTACAAAACTAAATAAAGAACCAGTCAATAAACTGTACAAAACTCAATAAAGAACCAGTCAATAAACTGTACAAAACTGAATAAAGTACCAGTCAATCAACTGGACAAAACATAATAAAGAAACAGTAAATAAACCGTACAAAACTAAATAAAGAACCAGTCAATAAATTGTACACAAACTAAATAAAGAAACAGTCAATAAACTGTACAAAACTAAATAAAGAAACAGTCACAAAACTAAATAAAGGACCAGTCAATAAATTGTAGAAAACTCAATAAAGAACCAGTCAATAAACTGTACAAACTCAATACAGAACCAGTCAATAAACATTTCAAAACTGAATTAAGAACCAGTCAATAAACTGTACAAAACTCAATAAAGAACCAGTCAATAAACTGTACAAAACTAAATAAAGAAATAGTAAATAAACTGTACAAAACCAAATAAAGAAACAGTCAATAAACTGTACAAAACTAAATAAAGAACCAGTCAATAAATTGTACACAAAATAAATAAAGAAACAATCAATAAACTGTACAAAACTAAATAAAAAAACAGTCAATAAACTGTACAAAACTAAATAAAGAACCAGTCAATAAACTGTACAAAACTGAATAAAGAACCAGTCAACAAACTGTTCAAAACTGAATAAAGAACCAATGAATAAACAGTACAAAACTGAACAAAGAACCAGTCAATAAACTGTACAAAACTCAATAAAGAAACAGTCTATAAACTACAAAACTGAATAAAGAACCAGTCAATAAACTGTTCAAAACTCAATAAAGAACCAGTCAATAAACTGTCCAAAACTGAATAAAGTACCAGTCAATAAACTGGACAAAACATAATAAAGAAACAGTAAATAAACTGTACAAAACTAAATAAAGAAACAGTCAATAAACTGTACAAAACTAAATAAAGAAACAGTCAATAGACTGTACAAAACTAAATAAAGAGCCAGTCAATAAACTGTAGAAAACTAAATAAAGAACCAGTCAACAAACTGTACAAAACTCAATAAAGAACCAGTCAATAAACTGTACAAAACTGAATAAAGTACCAGTCAATAAACTGGAGAAAACATAATAAAGAAACAATAAATAAACCGTACAAAACTAAATAAAGAACCAGTCAATAAATTGTACACAAACTAAATAAAGAAACAGTCAATAAACTGTACAAAACTAAATAAAGAAACAGTCACAAAACTAAATAAAGAACCAGTCAACAAACTGTACAAAACTGAATAAAGAACCAGTCAATAAACTGTACAAAACTGAATAAAGAACCAGTCAATAAACAGTACAAAACTGAACAAAGAACCAGTCAATAAACTGTACAAAACTCAATAAAGAACCAGTCAATAAATTGTACACAAACTAATAAAGAAACAGTCAATAAACTGTACAAAACTAAATATACAAACAGTCAATAAACTCTACAAAACTGAATAAAAACCAGTCAATAAACTGTACAAAACTCAATAAAGAACCAGTCAATAAACTGTACACAAACTCAATAAAGAACCAGTCAATAAACTGTACAAAACTGAATAAACAACAAGTCAATAAACTGTACAAAACTCAAAAAAGAACCAGTCAATAAACTGTACAAAACTAAATAAAGAACCAGTCAATAAACTGTACAAAACTGAATAAAGAACCAGTCAATAAACTGTACAAAACTGAATAAAGAGCCAGTCAATAAACAGTACAAAAAAGAACAAAGAACCAGTCAATAAACTGTACAAAACTCAATAAAGAAACAGTCAATAAACTGTACACAAACTCAATAAAGAACCAGTCAATAAACTGTACAAAACAGAATAAAGAACCAGTCAATAAACTGTACAAAACTCAAAAAAGAACTAGTCAATAAACTGTACAAAACTCAATAAAGAACCAGTCAATAAATTGTACAAAACTCAATAAAGAACCAGTCAATAAACTGTACAAACTCAATACAGAACCAGTCAATAAACATTTCAAAACTGAATTAAGAACCAGTCAATAAACTGTACAAAACTCAATAAAGAACCAGTCAATAAACTGTACAAAACTAAATAAAGAAACAGTAAATAAACTGTACAAAACCAAATAAAGAAACAGTCAATAAACTGTACAAAACTAAATAAAGAACCAGTCAATAAATTGTACACAAAATAAATAAAGAAACAATCAATAAACTGTACAAAACTAAATAAAAAAACAGTCAATAAACTGTACAAAACTAAATAAAGAACCAGTCAATAAACTTTACAAAACTGAATAAAGAACCAGTCAATAAACTGTTCAAAACTGAATAAAGAACCAATCAATAAACAGTACAAAACTGAACAATGAACCAGTCAATAAACTGTACAAAACTCAATAAAGAAACAGTCTATAAACTACAAAACTGAATAAAGAACCAGTCAATAAACTGTACAAAACTCAAAAAAGAACCAGTCAATAAACTGTACAAAACTGAATAAAGTACCAGTCAATAAACTGGACAAAACATAATAAAGAAACAGTAAATAAACTGTACAAAACTAAATAAAGAAACAGTCAATAAACTGTACAAAACTAAATAAAGAAACAGTCAATAGACTGTACAAAACTAAATAAAGAACCAGTCAATAAATTGTACACAAACTAAATAAAGAAACAGTCAATAAACTGTACAAAACTAAATAAAGAAACAGTTACAAAACTAAATAAAGAACCAGTCAATAAACTGTACAAAACTGAATAAAGAACCAGTCAATAAACTGTACAAAACTGAATAAAGAACCAGTCAATAAACAGTACAAAACTGAACAAAGAACCAGTCAATAAACTGTACAAAACTAAATAAAGAACCAGTCAATAAATTATACACAAACTAAATAAAGAAACAGTCAATAAACTGTACAAAACTAAATATAGAAACAGTCAATAAACTCTACAAAACTGAATAAAGAACCAGTCAATAAACTGTACAAAACTCAATAAAGAACCAGTCAATAAACTGTACACAAACTCAATAAAGAACCAGTCAATAAACTGTACAAAACTGAATAAACAACAAGTCAATAAACTGTACAAAACTCAAAAAAGAACCAGTCATAAAACTGTACAAAACTAAATAAAGAAGCAGTCAATAAACTGTACAAAACTGAATAAAGAACCAGTCAATAAACAGTACAAAAAAGAACAAAGAACCAGTCAATAAACTGTACAAAACTCAATAAAGAAACAGTCAACAAACTGTACACAAACTCAATAAAGAACCAGTCAATAAACTGTACAAAACAGAATAAAGAACCAGTCAATAAACTGTACAAAACTCAAAAAAGAACTAGTCAATAAACTGTACAAAACTCAATAAAGAACCAGTCAATAAATTGTACAAAACTCAATAAAGAACCAGTCAATAAACTGTACAAACTCAATACAGAACCAGTCAATAAACATTTCAAAACTGAATTAAGAACCAGTCAATAAACTGTACAAAACTCAATAAAGAACCAGTCAATAAACTGTACAAAACTAAATAAAGAAACAGTCAATAAACTGTACAAAACCAAATAAAGAAACAGTCAATAAACTGTACAAAACTAAATAAAGAACCAGTCAATAAATTGTACACAAAATAAATAAAGAAACAATCAATAAACTGTACAAAACTAAATAAAAAAACAGTCAATAAACTGTACAAAACTAAATAAAGAACCAGTCAATAAACTGTACAAAACTGAATAAAGAACCAGTCAATAAACTGTTCAAAACTGAATAAAGAACCAATCAATAAACAGTACAAAACTGAACAAAGAACCAGTCAATAAACTGTACAAAACTCAATAAAGAAACAGTCTATAAACTACAAAACTGAATAAAGAACCAGTCAATAAACTGTACAAAACTGAATAAAGAACCAGTCAATAAACTGTACAAAACTGAATAAAGTACCAGTCAATAAACTGGACAAAACATAATAAAGAAACAGTAAATAAACTGTACAAAACTAAATAAAGAAACAGTCAATAAACTGTACAAAACTAAATAAAGAAACAGTCAATAGACTGTACAAAACTAAATAAAGAACCAGTCAATAAATTGTACACAAACTAAATAAAGAAACAGTCAATAAACTGTACAAAACTAAATAAAGAAACAGTCACAAAACTAAATAAAGAACCAGTCAATAAACTGTACAAAACTGAATAAAGAACCAGTCAATAAACTGTACAAAACTGAATAAAGAACCAGTCAATAAACAGTACAAAACTGAACAAAGAACCAGTCAATAAACTGTACAAAACTAAATAAAGAACCAGTCAATAAATTATACACAAACTAAATAAAGAAACAGTCAATAAACTGTACAAAACTAAATATAGAAACAGTCAATAAACTCTACAAAACTGAATAAAGAACCAGTCAATAAACTGTACAAAACTCAATAAAGAACCAGTCAATAAACTGTACACAAACTCAATAAAGAACCAGTCAATAAACTGTACAAAACTGAATAAACAGCAAGTCAATAAACTGTACAAAACTCAAAAAAGAACCAGTCATAAAACTGTACAAAACTAAATAAAGAAGCAGTCAATAAACTGTACAAAACTGAATAAAGAACCAGTCAATAAACAGTACAAAAAAGAACAAAGAACCAGTCAATAAACTGTACAAAACTCAATAAAGAAACAGTCAACAAACTGTACACAAACTCAATAAAGAACCAGTCAATAAACTGTACAAAACAGAATAAAGAACCAGTCAATAAACTGTACAAAACTCAAAAAAGAACTAGTCAATAAACTGTACAAAACTCAATAAAGAACCAGTCAATAAATTCTACAAAACTCAATAAAGAACCAGTCAATAAACTGTACAAACTCAATACAGAACCAGTCAATAAACATTTCAAAACTGAATTAAGAACCAGTCAATAAACTGTACAAAACTCAATAAAGAACCAGTCAATAAACTGTACAAAACTAAATAAAGAAACAGTAAATAAACTGTACAAAACCAAATAAAGAAACAGTCAATAAACTGTACAAAACTAAATAAAGAACCAGTCAATAAATTGTACACAAAATAAATAAAGAAACAATCAATAAACTGTACAAAACTAAATAAAAAAACAGTCAATAAACTGTACAAAACTAAATAAAGAACCAGTCAATAAACTGTACAAAACTGAATAAAGAACCAGTCAATAAACTGTTCAAAACTGAATAAAGAACCAATCAATAAACAGTACAAAACTGAACAAAGAACCAGTCAATAAACTGTACAAAACTCAATAAAGAAACAGTCTATAAACTACAAAACTGAATAAAGAACCAGTCAATAAACTGTACAAAACTGTATAAAGAACCAGTCAATAAACTCTACAAAATTCAGTAAAGAACCAGTCAATAAACTGTACAAAACAAAAGAAAGAACCAGTCAATAAACTGTACAAAACTAAATAAAGAAACAGTCAATAAACTGTACAAAATTCAATAAAGATCCAGTCAATAAACTGTACAAAACTAAATAAAGAACCAGTCAATAAATTGTACACAAAATAAATAAAGAAACAATCAATAAACTGTACAAAACTAAATAAAAAAACAGTCAATAAACTGTACAAAACTAAATAAAGAAACAGTCACAAAACTAAATAAAGAACCAGTCAATAAACTGTACAAAACTGAATAAAGAACCAGTGAATAAACTGTACAAACTGAATAAAGAACCAGTCAATAAACAGTACAAAACTGAACAAAGAACCAGTCAATAAACTGTACAAAACTCAATAAAGAACCAGTCAATAAACTGTACAAAACTAAATAAAGAACCAGTCAATAAACTGTACAAAACTCAATAAAGAACCAGTCAATAAACTGTACACAAACTCAATAAAGAACCAGTCAATAAACTGTACAAAACTGAATAAACAACAAGTCAATAAACTGTACAAAACTCAAAAAAGAACCAGTCAATAAACTGTACAAAACTAAATAAAGAACCAGTCAATAAACTGTACAAAACTGAATAAAGAACCAGTCAATAAACTGTACAAAACTGAATAAAGAACCAGTCAATAAACAGTACAAAAAAGAACAAAGAACCAGTCAATAAACTGTACAAAACTCAATAAAGAAACAGTCAATTAACTGTACACAAACTCAATAAAGAACCAGTCAATAAACTGTACAAAACAGAATAAAGAACCAGTCAATAAACTGTACAAAACTCAAAAAAGAACTAGTCAGTAAACTGTACAAAACTCAATAAAGAACCAGTCAATAAATTGTACAAAACTCAATAAAGAACCAGTCAATAAACTGTACAAACTCAATACAGAACAAGTCAATAAACATTTCAAAACTGAATTAAGAACCAGTCAATAAACTGTACAAAACTCAATAAAGAACCAGTCAATAAACTGTACAAAACTAAATAAAGAAACAGTAAATAAACTGTACAAAACCAAATAAAGAAACAGTCAATAAACTGTACAAAACTAAATAAAGAACCAGTCAATAAATTGTACACAAAATAAATAAAGAAACAATCAATAAACTGTACAAAACTAAATAAAAAACAGTCAATAAACTGTACAAAACTAAATAAAGAACCAGTCAATAAACTGTACAAAACTGAATAAAGAACCAGTCAATAAACTGTTCAAAACTGAATAAAGAACCAATCAATAAACAGTACAAAACTGAACAAAGAACCAGTCAATAAACTGTACAAAACTCAATAAAGAAACAGTCTATTAACTACAAAACTGAATAAAGAACCAGTCAATAAACTGTACAAAACTCTATAAAGAACAAGTCAATAAACTCTACAGAATTCAGTAAAGAACCAGTCAATAAACTGTACAAAACAAAAGAAAGAACCAGTCAATAAACTGTACAAAACTAAATAAAGAAACAGTCAATAAACTGTACAAAATTCAATAAAGAACCAGTCAATAAACTGTACAAAACTAAATAAAGAACCAGTCAATAAATTGTACACAAAATAAATAAAGAAACAATCAATAAACTGTACAAAACTAAATAAAAAAACAGTCAATAAACTGTACAAAACTAAATAAGGAAACAGTCACAAAACTAAATAAAGAACCAGTCAATAAACTGTACAAAACTGAATAAAGAACCAGTCAATAAACTGTACAAAACTGAATAAAGAACCAGTCAATAAACAGTACAAAACTGAACACAGAACCAGTCAATAAACTGTACAAAACTCAATAAAGAACCAGTCAATAAATTGTACACAAACTAAATAAACAGTCAATAAACTGTACAAAACTAAATATAGAAACAGTCAATAAACTCTACAAAACTGAAGAAAGAACCAGTCAATAAACTGTACAAAACTCAATAAAGAACCAGTCAATAAACTGTACACAAACTCAATAAAGAACCAGTCAATAAACTGTACAAAACTGAATAAACAACAAGTCAATAAACTGTACAAAACTCAAAAAAGAACCAGTCAATAAACTGTACAAAACTAAATAAAGAACCAGTCAATAAACTGTACAAAACTGAATAAAGAACCAGTCAATAAACTGTACAAAACTGAATAAAGAGCCAGTCAATAAACAGTACAAAAAAGAACGAAGAACCAGTCAATAAACTGTACAAAACTCGATAAATAAACAGTCAATAAACTGTACACAAACTCAATAAAGAACCAGTCAATAAACTGTACAAAACAGAATAAAGAAGCAGTCAATAAACTGTACAAAACTGAAAAAAGAACTAGTCAATAAACTGTACAAAACTCAATAAAGAACCAGTCAATAAATTGTACAAAACTCAATAAAGAACCAGTCAATAAACTGTACAAACTCAATACAGAACCAGTCAATAAACATTTCAAAACTGAATTAAGAACCAGTCAATAAACTTTACAAAACGCAATAAAGAACCAGTCAATAAACTGTACAAAACTAAATAAAGAAACAGTAAATAAACTGTACAAAACCAAATAAAGAAACAGTCAATAAACTGTACAAAACTAAATAAAGAACCAGTCAATAAATTGTACACAAAATAAATAAAGAAACAATCAATCAACTGTACAAAACTAAATAAAAAAACAGTCAATAAACTGTACAAAACTAAATAAAGAACCAGTCAATAAACTGTACAAAACTGAATAAAGAACCAGTCAATAAACTGTTCAAAACTGAATAAAGAACCAATCAATAAACAGTACAAAACTGAACAAAGAACCAGTCAATAAACTGTACAAAACTCAATAAAGAAACAGTCTATAAACTACAAAACTGAATAAAGAACCAGTCAATAAACTGTACAAAACTCAATAAAGAACCAGTCAATAAACTGTACAAAACTGAATAAAGTACCAGTCAATAAACTGGACAAAACATAATAAAGAAACAGTAAATAAACTGTACAAAACTAAATAAAGAAACAGTCAATAAACTGTACAAAACTAAATAAAGAAACAGTCAATAGACTGTACAAAACTAAATAAAGAACCAGTCAATAAATTGTACACAAACTAAATAAAGAAACAGTCAATAAACTGTACAAAACTAAATAAAGAAACAGTCACAAAACTAAATAAAGAACCAGTCAATAAACTGTACAAAACTGAATAAAGAACCAGTCCATAAACTGTACAAAACTGAATAAAGAACCAGTCAATAAACAGTACAAAACTGAACAAAGAACCAGTCAATAAACTGTACAAAACTAAATAAAGAACCAGTCAATAAATTGTACACAAACTAAATAAAGAAACAGTCAATAAACTGTACAAAACTAAATATAGAAACAGTCAATAAACTACAAAACTGAATAAAGAACCAGTCAATAAACTGTACAAAACTCAATAAAGAACCAGTCAATAAACTGTACACAAACTCAATAAAGAACCAGTCAATAAACTGTACAAAACTGAATAAACAACAAGTCAATAAACTGTACAAAACTCAAAAAAGAACCAGTCAATAAACTGTACAAAACTAAATAAAGAACCAGTCAATAAACTGTACAAAACTGAATAAAGAACCAGTCAATAAACTGTACAAAACTGAATAAAGAACCAGTCAATAAACAGTACAAAAAAGAACAAAGAACCAGTCAATAAACTGTACAAAACTCAATAAAGAAACAGTCAACAAACTGTACACAAACTCAATAAAGAACCAGTCAATAAACTGTACAAAACAGAATAAAGAACCAGTCAATAAACTGTACAAAACTCAAAAAAGAACTAGACAATAAACTGTACAAAACTCAATAAAGAACCAGTCAATAAATTGTACAAAACTCAATAAAGAACCAGTCAATAAACTGTACAAACTCAATACAGAACCAGTCAATAAACATTTGAAAACTGAATTAAGAACCAGTCAATAAACTGTACAAAACTCAATAAAGAACCAGTCAATAAACTGTACAAAACTAAATAAAGAAACAGTAAATAAACTGTACAAAACCAAATAAAGAAACAGTCAATAAACTGTACAAAACTAAATAAAGAACCAGTCAATAAATTGTACACAAAATAAATAAAGAAACAATCAATAAACTGTACAAAACTAAATAAAAAAACAGTCAATAAACTGTACAAAACTAAATAAAGAACCAGTCAATAAACTGTACAAAACTGAATAAAGAACCAGTCAATAAACTGTTCAAAACTGAATAAAGAACCAATCAATAAACAGTACAAAACTGAACAAAGAACCAGTCAATAAACTGTACAAAACTCAATAAAGAAACAGTCTATAAACTACAAAACTGAATAAAGAACCAGTAAATAAACTGTACAAAACTCTATAAAGAACAAGTCAATAAACTCTACAAAATTCAGTAAAGAACCAGTCAATAAACTGTACAAAACAAAAGAAAGAACCAGTCAATAAACTGTACAAAACTAAATAAAGAAACAGTCAATAAACTGTACAAAATTCAATAAAGAACCAGTCAATAAACTGTACAAAACTAAAAAAAGAACCAGTCAATAAATTGTACACAAAATAAATAAGGAAACAATCAATAAACTGTACAAAACTAAATAAAAAAACAGTCAATAAACTGTACAAAACTAAATAAAGAACCAGTCAATAAACTGTTCAAAACTGAATAAAGAACCAGTCAATAAACTGTACAAAACTGAATAAAGAACCAGTCAATAAACAGTACAAAACTGAACAAAGAACCAGTCAATAAACTGTTCAAAACTGAATAAAGAACCAGTCAATAAACTGTACAAAACTCTATAAAGAACAAGTCAATAAACTGTACAAAACTCAGTAAAGAACCAGTCAATAAACTGTACAAAACAAAAGAAAGAACCAGTCAATAAACTGTACAAAACTAAATAAAGAACCAGTCAATAAACTGTACAAAACTGAATAAAGAACTAGTCAATAAACTGTACAAAACTGAATAAAGAACCAGTCAATAAACAGTACAAAACTGAACAAAGAACCGGTCAATAAACTGTACAAAACTAAATAAAGAAAAAGTCAATAAATTGTACACAAACTAAATAAAGAAAGAGTCAATAAACTGTACAAAACTAAATAAAGAAACAGTCAATAAACTGTACAAAACTAAATAAAGAACCAGTCAATAAACTGTACAAAACTGAATAAAGAACCTGTCAATAAACTGTACAAAACTGAATAAAGAACCAATCAATAAACAGAACAAAAAAGAACAAAGAACCAGTCAATAAACTGTACAAAACTCAATAAAGAAACAGTCAATAAACTGTACACAAACTCAATAACGAACCAGTCAATAAACTGTACAAAACAGAATAAAGAGCCAGTCAATAAACTGTACAAAACTCAAAAAAGAACCAGTCAATAAACTGTACAAAACTCAATAAAGAACAAGTCAATAAACTGTACAAAACTCAATAAGAACCAGTCAATAAACTGTACAAACTCAATAAAGAACCAGTTAATAAACATTTCAAATCTGAATAAAGAACCAGTCAATAAACTGTACAAAACTCAATAAAGAACCAGTCAATAAACTGTACAAAACTCAATAAACAAACAGTCAATAAACTGCACAAAACCAAATAAAGAAACAGTCAATAAACTGTACAAAACTAAATAAAGAACCAGTCAATAAATTGTACACAAAATAAATAAAGAAACAATCAATAAACTGTACAAAACTTAATAAAAAAACAGTCAATAAACTGTACAAAACTAAATAAAGAACCAGTCAATAAACTGTACAAAACTGAATAAAGAACCAGTCAATAAACTGTTCAAAACTGAATAAAGAACCAATCAATAAACAGTACAAAACTGAACAAAGAACCAGTCAATAAACTGTACAAAACTCAATAAAGAAACAGTCTATAAACTACAAAACTCAATAAAGAACCAGTCAATAAGCTGTAGAAAACTCTATAAAGAACAAGTCAATAAACTGTACAAAACTCAGTAAAGAACCAGTCAATAAACTGTACAAAACAAAAGAAAGAACCAGTCAATAAACTGTACAAAACTAAATAAAGAAACAGTCAATAAACTGTACACAATTCAATAAAGAACCAGTCAATAAACTGTACAAAACTCAGTAAAGAAACAGTCAATAAACTGTACAAAACTAAATAAAGAAACAGTCAATAAACTGTAAAAAACTAAATAAAGAACCAGTCAATAAACTGTTCAAAACTCAATAAAGAACCAGTCAATAAACTGTACAAAACTCAATAAAGAAACAGTCAATAAACTGTACAAAACTCAATAAAGAACTAGTCAATTAACTGTACAAAACTGAAGAAAGAACCAGTCAATAAACTGTACAAACTCAATAAAGAACCAGTTAATAAACATTTCAAAACTGAATAAAGAACCAGTCTATAAACTGTACAAAACTCAATAAAGAACCAGTCAATAAACTGTACAAAACTCAATAAACAAACAGTCAATAAACTGCACAAAACCAAATAAAGAAACAGTCAATAAACTGTACAAAACTAAATAAAGAACCAGTCAATAAATTGTACACAAAATAAATAAAGAAACAATCAATAAACTGTACAAAACTAAATAAAAAAACAGTCAATAAACTGTACAAAACTAAATAAAGAACCAGTCAATAAACTGTACAAAACTGAATAAAGAACCAGTCAATAAACTGTTCAAAACTGAATAAAGAACCAATCAATAAACAGTACAAAACTGAACAAAGAACCAGTCAATAAACTGTACAAAACTCAATAAAGAAACAGTCTATAAACTACAAAACTGAATAAAGAACCAGTCAATAAACTGTACAAAACTCTATAAAGAACAAGTCAATAAACTGTACAAAACAAAAGAAAGAACCAGTCAATAAACTGTACAAAACTAAATAAAGAAAAAGTCAATAAATTGTACACAAACTAAATAAAGAAACAGTCAATAAACTGTACAAAACTAAATAAAGAAACAGTCAATAAACTGTACAAAACTAAATAAAGAACCAGTCAATAAACTGTACAAAACTGAATAAAGAACTTGTCAATAAACTGTACAAAACTGAATAAAGAACCAATCAATAAACAGAACAAAAAAGAACAAAGAACCAGTCAATAAACTGTACAAAACTCAATAAAGAAACAGTCAATAAACTGTACACAAACTCAATAACGAACCAGTCAATAAACTGTACAAAACAGAATAAAGAGCCAGTCAATAAACTGTACAAAACTCAAAAAAGAACCAGTCAATAAACTGTACAAAACTCAATAAAGAACAAGTCAATAAACTGTACAAAACTCAATAAGAACCAGTCAATAAACTGTACAAACTCAATAAAGAACCAGTTAATAAACATTTCAAAACTGAATAAAGAACCAGTCAATAAACTGTACAAAACTCAATAAAGAACCAGTCAATAAACTGTACAAAACTCAATAAACAAACAGTCAATAAACTGCACAAAACCAAATAAAGAAACAGTCAATAAACTGTACAAAACTAAATAAAGAACCAGTCAATAAATTGTACACAAAATAAATAAAGAAACAATCAATAAACTGTACAAAACTTAATAAAAAAACAGTCAATAAACTGTACAAAACTAAATAAAGAACCAGTCAATAAACTGTACAAAACTGAATAAAGAACCAGTCAATAAACTGTTCAAAACTGAATAAAGAACCAATCAATAAACAGTACAAAACTGAACAAAGAACCAGTCAATAAACTGTACAAAACTCAATAAAGAAACAGTCTATAAACTACAAAACTCAATAAAAAACCAGTCAATAAGCTGTACAAAACTCTATAAAGAACAAGTCAATAAACTGTACAAAACTCAGTAAAGAACCAGTCAATAAACTGTACAAAACAAAAGAAAGAACCAGTCAATAAACTGTACAAAACTAAATAAAGAAACAGTCAATAAACTGTACAAAATTCAATAAAGAACCAGTCAATAAACTGTACAAAACTCAGTAAAGAAACAGTCAATAAACTGTACAAAACTAAATAAAGAAACAGTCAATAAACTGTAAAAAACTAAATAAAGAATCAGTCAATAAACTGTTCAAAACTCAATAAAGAACCAGTCAATAAACTGTACAAAACTCAATAAAGAAACAGTCAATAAACTGTACAAAACTCAATAAAGAACTAGTCAATTAACTGTACAAAACTGAAGAAAGAACCAGTCAATAAACTGTACAAACTCAATAAAGAACCAGTTAATAAACATTTCAAAACTGAATAAAGAACCAGTCTATAAACTGTACAAAACTCAATAAAGAACCAGTCAATAAACTGTACAAAACTCAATAAACAAACAGTCTATAAACTGCACAAAACCAAATAAAGAAACAGTCAATAAACTGTACAAAACTAAATAAAGAACCAGTCAATAAATTGTACACAAAATAAATAAAGAAACAATCAATAAACTGTACAAAACTAAATAAAAAAACAGTCAATAAACTGTACAAAACTAAATAAAGAACCAGTCAATAAACTGTACAAAACTGAATAAAGAACCAGTCAATAAACTGTTCAAAACTGAATAAAGAACCAATCAATAAACAGTACAAAACTGAACAAAGAACCAGTCAATAAACTGTACAAAACTCAATAAAGAAACAGTCTATAAACTACAAAACTGAATAAAGAACCAGTCAATAAACTGTACAAAACTCTATAAAGAACAAGTCAATAAACTGTACAAAACAAAAGAAAGAACCAGTCAATAAACTATACAAAACTCAATAAAGAAACAGTCAATAAACTGTACAAAACTGAATAAAGAACCAGTCAATAAACTGTGCAAAACTGAATAAAGAACCAGTCAATAAACTGTACAAAACACAATAAAGAACCAGTCAATAAACTATACAAAACTAAATAAAGAACCAGTCAATAAACTGTACAAAACTAAATAAAGAAACAGTCAATAAACTGTACAAAACTCAATAAAGGAACAGTCAATAAATTGTACAAAACTCAATAAAGAACCAGCCAAAAACTGTACAAAACTCAATAAAGAAACAGTCAAAAAACTGTACAAAACTCAATAAAGAATCAGTCAATAAACTATACAAAACTGAATAAAGAAACAGTCAATAAACTGTACAAAACTGAATAAAGAACCAGTCAATAAACTGTGCAAAACTGAATAAAGAAACAGTCAATAAACTGTACAAAACTCAATAAAGAACCAGCCAAAAACTGTACAAAACTCAATAAAGAAACAGTCAAAAAACTGTACAAAACTCAATAAAGAATCAGTCAATAAACTATACAAAACTCAATAAAGAAACAGTCAATAAACTGTAAAAAACTGAATAAAGAACCAGTCAATAAACTGTACAAAACTGAATAAAGAACCAGTAATAAACTGTACAAAACTCAATAAAGAACCAGTCAATAAACTGTACAAAACTCAATAAAGAACCAGTCAATAAACTGTACAAAACTCAATAAAAAACCAGTCAATAAACTGTACAAAACACAATAAAGAAACAGTCAATAAACTGTACAAAACTCAATAAAGAAACAGTCAATAAACTGTACAAAACTAAATAAAGAACCAGCCAAAAACTGTACAAAAGTCAATAAACAAACAGTCAAAAAACTGTACAAAACTCAATAAAGAATCAGTCAATAAACTATACAAAACTCAATAAAGAAACAGTCAATAAACTGTACAAAACTGAACAAAGAACCAGTCAATAAACTGTACAAAACTGAATAAAGAACCAGTAATAAACTGTACAAAACTCAATAAAGAATTAGTCAACAAACTGTACAAAACTCAATAAAGAACCAGTCAATAATCTGTACAAAACTCAGTAAAGAACCAGTCAATAAACTGTACAAAACTCAATAAAAAACCAGTCAATAAACTGTACAAAACACAATAAAGAACCAGTCAATAAACTATACAAAACTAAATAAAGAACCAGTCAATAAACTGTACAAAACTAAATAAAGAAACAGTCAATAAACTGTACAAAACTCAATAAAGAAACAGTCAATAAACTGTACAAAACTAAATAAAGAACCAGCAAAAAATTGTACAAAAGTCAATAAAGAAACAGTCAAAAAACTGTACAAAACTCAATAAAGAATCAGTCAATAAACTATACAAAACTCAATAAAGAAACAGTCAGTAAACTGTACAAAACTGAATAAAGAAATAGTCAATAAACTGTGCAAAACTGAATAAAGAACCAGTCAATAAACTGTACAAAACACAATAAAGAACCAGTCAATAAACTATACAAAACTAAATAAAGAACCAGTCAATAAACTGTACAAAACTCAATAAAGAACCAGCCAAAAACTGTACAAAACTCAATAAAGAAACAGTCAAAAAACTGTACAAAACTCAATAAAGAATCAGTCAATAAACTATACAAAACTGAATAAAGAAACAGTCAATAAACTGTACAAAACTGAATAAAGAACCAGTCAATAAACTGTGCAAAACTGAATAAAGAACCAGTCAATAAACTGTACAAAACTCAATATAGAAACAGTCAATAAACTGTACAAAACTAAATAAAGAAACAGTCAATAAACTGTACAAAACTCAATTAAGAACCAGTCAATAAACTGTACAAAACTCAATAAAGAACCAGTCAATAAACTGTACAAAACTCAATAAAGAACCAGTCAACAAACTTTACAAAACTGAACAACGAACCAGTCAATAAACTGTACAAAACTAAATAAAGAACCAGTCAATAAACTGTACAAAACTGAACAAAGAACCATTCAATAAACTGTACAAAACTGAATAAAGAACCAGTAATAAACTGAACAAAACTCAATGAAGAAATAGTCAATAAACTGTACAAAACTCAATAAAGAACCAATCAATAAACTGTACAAAACTCAATAAAGAACCAGTCAATAAACTGTACAAAACTCAAAAACAGTCCAAAAACTGTACAAAACTCAATGAAGAATCTGTCAATAAACTATACAAAAGTCAATAAAGAATCAGTCAATAAACTGTGCAAAACTGAATAAAGAACCAGTCAATAAACTGTAGAAAACTCAATAAAGAACCAGTCAATAAACTGTAGAAAACTCAATAAAGAATCAGTCAATAAACTATACAAAACTCAATAAAGAAAGTCAATAAACTGTAAAAAACTGAATAAAGAACCAGTCAATAAACTGTGCAAAACTGAATAAAGAACCAGTCAATAAACTGTACAAAACTCAATATAGAAACAGTCAATAAACTGTACAAAACTGAATAAAGAACCAGTCAATAAACAGAACAAAACGGAACAAAGAACCAGTCAATAAACTGTACAAAATTCAATAAAGAAACAGTCAATAAACTGTACAAAATTCAATAAAGAACCAGTAATAAACTGTACAAAACTCAATAAAGAACCAGTCAATAAACTGTACAAAACTCAATAAAGAACCAGTCAATAAACTGTACAAAACTCAATAAAAAACCAGTCAATAAACTGTACAAAACACAATAAAGAACCAGTCAATAAACTATACAAAACTAAAAAAAGAACCAGTCAATAAACTGTACAAAACTAAATAAAGAAACAGTCAATAAACTGTACAAAACTCAATAAAGAAACAGTCAATAAACTGTACAAAACAAAATAAAGAACCAGCCAAAAACTGTACAAAAGTCAATAAAGAAACAGTAAAAAAACTGTACAAAACTCAATAAAGAATCAGTCAATAAACTATACAAAACTCAATAAAGAAACAGTCAATAAACTGTACAAAACTGAACAAAGAACCAGTCAATAAACTGTACAAAACTGAATAAAGAACCAGTAATAAACTGTACAAAACTCAATAAAGAATTAGTCAACAAACTGTACAAAACTCAATAAAGAACCAGTCAATAAACTGTACAAAACTCAATAAAGAACCAGTCAATAAACTGTACAAAACTCAATAAAAAACCAGTCAATAAACTGTACAAAACACAATAAAGAACCAGTCAATAAACTATACAAAACACAATAAAAAACCAGTCAATAAACTATACAAAACTAAATAAAGAACCAGTCAATAAACTGTACAAAACTAAATAAAGAAACAGTCAATAAACTGTACAAAACTCAATAAAGAAACAGTCAATAAACTGTACAAAACTAAATAAAGAACCAGCCAAAAATTGTACAAAAGTCAATTAAGAAACAGTCAAAAAACTGTACAAAACTCAATAAAGAATCAGTCAATAAACTATACAAAACTCAATAAAGAAACAGTCAATAAACTGTACAAAACTGAATAAAGAACCAGTCAATAAACAGTGCAAAACTGAATAAAGAACCAGTCAACAACTGTACAAAACACAATAAAGAACCAGTCAATAAACTATACAAAACTAAATAAAGAACCAGTCTATAAACTGTACAAAACTAAATAAAGAAACAGTCAATAAACTGTACAAAACTCAATAAAGGAACAGTCAATAAATTGTACAAAACTCAATAAAGAACCAGCCAAAAACTGTACAAAACTCAATAAAGAAACAGCCAAAAAACTGTACAAAACTCAATAAAGAATCAGTCAATAAACTATACAAAACTGAATAAAGAAACAGTCAATAAACTGTACAAAACTGAATAAAGAACCAGTCAACAAACTGTGCAAAACTGAATAAAGAAACAGTCAATAAACTGTACAAAACTCAATAAAGAACCAGCCAAAAACTGTACAAAACTCAATAAAGAAACAGTCAAAAAACTGTACAAAACTCAATAAAGAATCAGTCAATAAACTATACAAAACTCAATAAAGAAACAGTCAATAAACTGTAAAAAACTGAATAAAGAACCAGTCAATAAACTGTACAAAACTGAATAAAGAACCAGTAATAAACTGTACAAAACTCAATAAAGAACCAGTCAATAAACTGTACAAAACTCAATAAAGAACCAGTCAATAAACTGTACAAAACTCAATAAAAAACCAGTCAATAAACTGTACAAAACACAATAAAGAAACAGTCAATAAACTGTACAAAACTCAATAAAGAAACAGTCAATAAACTGTACAAAACTAAATAAAGAACCAGCCAAAAACTGTACAAAAGTCAATAAACAAACAGTCAAAAAACTGTACAAAACTCAATAAAGAATCAGTCAATAAACTATACAAAACTCAATAAAGAAACAGTCAATAAACTGTACAAAACTGAACAAAGAACCAGTCAATAAACTGTACAAAACTGAATAAAGAACCAGTAATAAACTGTACAAAACTCAATAAAGAATTAGTCAACAAACTGTACAAAACTCAATAAAGAACCAGTCAATAATCTGTACAAAACTCAGTAAAGAACCAGTCAATAAACTGTACAAAACTCAATAAAAAACCAGTCAATAAACTGTACAAAACACAATAAAGAACCAGTCAATAAACTATAGAAAACACAATAAAAAACCAGTCAATAAACTATACAAAACTAAATAAAGAACCAGTCAATAAACTGTACAAAACTAAATAAAGAAACAGTCAATAAACTGTACAAAACTCAATAAAGAAACAGTCAATAAACTGTACAAAACTAAATAAAGAACCAGCAAAAAATTGTACAAAAGTCAATAAAGAAACAGTCAAAAATCTGTACAAAACTCAATAAAGAATCAGTCAATAAACTATACAAAACTCAATAAAGAAACAGTCAATAAACTGTACAAAACTGAATAAAGAACCAGTCAATAAACTGTGCAAAACTGAATAAAGAACCAGTCAATAAACTGTACAAAACACAATAAAGAACCAGTCAATAAACTATACAAAACTAAATAAAGAACCAGTCAATAAACTGTACAAAACTCAATAAAGAACCAGTCAATAAACTGTACAAAACTCAATAAAAAACCAGTCAATAAACTGTACTAAACACAATAAAGAACCAGTCAATAAACTATACAAAACTAAATAAAGAACCAGTAAATAAACTGTACAAAACTAAATAAAGAAACAGTCAATAAACTGTACAAAACTCAATAAAGGAACAGTCAATAAATTGTACAAAACTCAATAAAGAACCAGCCAAAAACTGTACAAAACTCAATAAAGAAACAGTCAAAAAACTGTACAAAACTCAATAAAGAATCAGTCAATAAACTATACAAAACTGAATAAAGAAACAGTCAATAAACTGTACAAAACTGAATAAAGAACCAGTCAATAAACTGTGCAAAACTGAATAAAGAACCAGTCAATAAACTGTATAAAACTCAATATAGAAACAGTCAATAAACTGTACAAAACTAAATAAAGAAACAGTCAATAAACTGTACAAAACTCAATAAAGAACCAGTCAATAAACTGTACAAAACTCAATAAAGAACCAGTCAATAAACTGTACAAAACTCAATAAAGAACCAGTCAACAAACTTTACAAAACTGAACAACGAACCAGTCAATAAACTGTACAAAACTAAATAAAGAACCAGTCAATAAACTGTACAAAACTGAACAAAGAACCATTCAATAAACTGTACAAAACTGAATAAAGAACCAGTAATAAACTGAACAAAACTCAATGAAGAAATAGTCAATAAACTGTACAAAACTCAATAAAGAACCAATCAATAAACTGTACAAAACTCAATAAAGAACCAGTCAATAAACTGTACAAAACTCAAAAACAGTCCAAAAACTGTACAAAACTCAATGAAGAATCTGTCAATAAACTATACAAAAGTCAATAAAGAATCAGTCAATAAACTGTGCAAAACTGAATAAAGAACCAGTCAATAAACTGTACAAAACTCAATAAAGAAACAGTCAATAAACTGTAGAAAACTCAATAAAGAACCAGCCAAAAACTGTACAAAACTCAATAAAGAAACAGTCAAAAAACTGTACAAAACTCAATAAAGAATCAGTCAATAAACTATACAAAACTCAATAAAGAAACAGTCAATAAACTGTAAAAAACTGAATAAAGAACCAGTCAATAAACTGTGCAAAACTGAATAAAGAACCAGTCAATAAACTGTACAAAACTCAATATAGAAACAGTCAATAAACTGTACAAAACTGAATAAAGAACCAGTCAATAAACAGAACAAAACTGAACAAAGAACCAGTCAATAAACTGTACAAAATTCAATAAAGAAACAGTCAATAAACTGTACAAAACTGAATAAATAACCAGTAATAAACTGTACAAAACTCAATAAAGAACCAGTCAATAAACTGTACAAAACTCAATAAAGAACCAGTCAATAAACTGTACAAAACTCAATAAAAAACCAGTCAATAAACTGTACAAAACACAATAAAGAACCAGTCAATAAACTATACAAAACTAAAAAAAGAACCAGTCAATAAACTGTACAAAACTAAATAAAGAAACAGTCAATAAACTGTACAAAACTCAATAAAGAAACAGTCAATAAACTGTACAAAACAAAATAAAGAACCAGCCAAAAACTGTACAAAAGTCAATAAAGAAACAGTAAAAAAACTGTACAAAACTCAATAAAGAATCAGTCAATAAACTATACAAAACTCAATAAAGAAACAGTCAATAAACTGTACAAAACTGAACAAAGAACCAGTCAATAAACTGTACAAAACTGAATAAAGAACCAGTAATAAACTGTACAAAACTCAATAAAGAATTAGTCAACAAACTGTACAAAACTCAATAAAGAACCAGTCAATAAACTGTACAAAACTCAATAAAGAACCAGTCAATAAACTGTACAAAACTCAATAAAAAACCAGTCAATAAACTGTACAAAACACAATAAAGAACCAGTCAATAAACTATACAAAACACAATAAAAAAACCAGTCAATAAACTATACAAAACTAAATAAAGAACCAGTCAATAAACTGTACAAAACTAAATAAAGAAACAGTCAATAAACTGTACAAAACTCAATAAAGAAACAGTCAATAAACTGTACAAAACTAAATAAAGAACCAGCCAAAAATTGTACAAAAGTCAATTAAGAAACAGTCAAAAAACTGTACAAAACTCAATAAAGAATCAGTCAATAAACTATACAAAACTCAATAAAGAAACAGTCAATAAACTGTACAAAACTGAATAAAGAACCAGTCAATAAACTGTGCAAAACTGAATAAAGAACCAGTCAATAAACTGTACAAAACACAATAAAGAACCAGTCAATAAACTATACAAAACTAAATAAAGAACCAGTCAATAAACTGTACAAAACTCAATAAAGAACCAGCCAATAAACTGTACAAAACACAATAAAGAACCAGTCAATAAACTATACAAAACTAAATAAAGAACCAGTCAATAAACTGTACAAAACTAAATAAAGAAACAGTCAATAAACTGTACAAAACTCAATAAAGGAACAGTCAAAAAACTGTACAAAACTCAATAAAGAACCAGCCAAAAACTGTACAAAACTCAATAAAGAAACAGTCAAAAAACTGTACAAAACTCAATAAAGAATCAGTCAATAAACTATACAAAACTCAATAAGAAACAGTCAATAAACTGTACAAAACTGAATAAAGAACCAGTCAATAAACTGTGCAAAACTGAATAAAGAACCAGTCAATAAACTGTACAAAACTCAATATAGAAACAGTCAATAAACTGTACAAAACTAAATAAAGAAACAGTCAATAAACTGTACAAAACTCAATAAAGAACCAGTCAATAAACTGTACAAAACTCAATAAAGAACCAGTCAATAAACTGTACAAAACTCAATAAAGAGCCAGTCAACAAACTTTACAAAAGTGAACAACGAACCAGTCAATAAACTGTACAAAACTAAATAAAGAACCAGTCAATAAACTGTACAAAACTGAACAAAGAACCATTCAATAAACTGTACAAAACTGAATAAAGAACCAGTAATAAACTGAACAAAACTCAATAAAGAAATAGTCAATAAACTGTACAAAACTCAATAAAGAACCAATCAATAAACTGTACAAAACTCAATAAAGAACCAGTCAATAAACTGTACAAAACTCAAAAACAGTCCAAAAACTGTACAAAACTCAATGAAGAATCAGTCAATAAACTATACAAAAGTCAATAAAGAATCAGTCAATAAACTATACAAAAGTCAATAAAGAATCAGTCAATAAACTGTGCAAAACTGAATAAAGAACCAGTCAATAAACTGTACAAAACTCAATAAAGAAACAGTCAATAAACTGTACAAAACTCAATAAAGAACCAGCCAAAAACTGTACAAAACTCAATAAAGAAACAGTCAAAAAACTGTACAAAACTCAATAAAGAATCAGTCAATAAACTATACAAAACTCAATAAAGAAACAGTCAATAAACTGTAAAAAAATGAATAAAGAACCAGTCAATAAACTGTGCAAAACTGAATAAAGAACCAGTCAATAAACTGTACAAAACTCAATATAGAAACAGTCAATAAACTGTACAAAACTGAATAAAGAACCAGTCAATAAACAGAACAAAACTGAACAAAGAACCAGTCAATAAACTGTACAAAATTCAATAAAGAAACAGTCAATAAACTGTACAAAACTGAATAAAGAACCAGTAATAAACTGTACAAAACTCAATAAAGAACCAGTCAATAAACTGTACAAAACTCAATAAAGAACCAGTCAATAAACTGTACAAAACTCAATAAAAAACCAGTCAATAAACTGTACAAAGCACAATAAAGAACCAGTCAATAAACTATACAAAACTAAATAAAGAACCAGTCAATAAACTGTACAAAACTAAATAAAGAAACAGTCAATAAACTGTACAAAACTCAATAAAGAAACAGTCAATAAACTGTACAAAACTAAATAAAGAACCAGCCAAAAACTGTACAAAAGTCAATAAAGAAACAGTCAAAAAACTGTACAAAACTCAATAAAGAATCAGTCAATAAACTATACAAAACTCAATAAAGAAACAGTCAATAAACTGTACAAAACTGAACAAAGAACCAGTCAATAAACTGTACAAAACTGAATAAACAACCAGTAATAAACTGTACAAAACTCAATAAAGAATTAGTCAACAAACTGTACAAAACTCAATAAAGAACCAGTCAATAAACTGTACAAAACTCAATAAAGAACCAGTCAATAAACTGTACAAAACTCAATAAAAAACCAGTCAATAAACTGTACAAAACACAATAAAGAACCAGTCAATAAACTATACAAAACACAATAAAGAACCAGTCAATAAACTATACAAAACTAAATAAAGAACCAGTCAATAAACTGTAAAAAACTAAATAAAGAAACAGTCAATAAACTGTACAAAACTCAATAAAGAAACAGTCAATAAACTGTACAAAACTAAATAAAGAACCAGCCAAAAACTGTACAAAAGTCAATAAAGAAACAGTCAAAAAACTGTACAAAACTCAATAAAGAATCAGTCAAGAAACTATACAAAACTCCATAAAGAAACAGTCAATAAACTGTACAAAACTGAACAAAGAACCAGTCAATAAACTGTACAAAACTGAATAAAGAACCAGTAATAAACTGTACAAAACTCAATAAAGAATTAGTCAACAAACTGTACAAAACTCAATAAAGAACCAGTCAATAAACTGTACAAAACTCAATAAAGAACCAGTCAATAAACTGTACAAAACTCAAAAACAGTCCAAAAACTGTACAAAACTCAATGAAGAATCAGTCAATAAACTATACAAAAGTCAATAAAGAATCAGTCAATAAACTGTGCAAAACTGAATAAAGAACCAGTCAATAAACTGTACAAAACTCAATAAAGAAACAGTCAATAAACTGTACAAAACTCAATAAAGAACCAGCCAAAAACTGTACAAAACTCAATAAAGAAAAAGTCAAAAAACTGTACAAAACTCAATAAAGAATCGTCAATAAACTATACAAAACTCAATAAAGAAACAGTCAATAAACTGAAAAAAAATGAATAAAGAACCAGTCAATAAACTGTGCAAAACTGAATAAAGAACCAGTCAATAAACTGTACAAAACTCAATATAGAAACAGTCAATAAACTGTACAAAACTGAATAAAGAACCAGTCAATAAACAGAACAAAACTGAACAAAAAACCAGTCAATAAACTGTACAAAATTCAATAAAGAAACAGTCAATAAACTGTACAAAACTGAATAAAGAACCAGTAATAAACTGTACAAAACTCAATAAAGAACCAGTCAATAAACTGTACAAAACTCAATAAAGAACCAGTCAATAAACTGTACAAAACTCAATAAAAAACCAGTCAATAAACTGTACAAAACACAATAAAGAACCAGTCAATAAACTATACAAAACTAAATAAAGAACCAGTCAATAAACTGTACAAAACTAAATAAAGAAACAGTCAATAAACTGTACAAAACTCAATAAAGAAACAGTCAATAAACTGTACAAAACTAAATAAAGAACCAGCCAAAAACTGTACAAAAGTCAATAAAGAAACAGTCAAAAAACTGTACAAAACTCAATAAAGAATCAGTCAATAAACTATACAAATCTCAATAATAAAACAGTCAATAAACTGTACAAAACTGAACAAAGAACCAGTCAATAAACTGTACAAAACTGAATAAAGAACCAGTAATAAACTGTACAAAACTCAATGAAGAACCAGTCAATAAACTGTACAAAACTCAATAAAAAACCAGTCAATAAACTGTACAAAACACAATAAAGAACCAGTCAATAAACTATACTAAACACAATAAAGAACCAGTCAATAAACTATACAAAACTAAATAAAGAACCAGTCAATAAACTGTACAAAACTAAATAAAGAAACAGTCAATAAACTGTACAAAACTCAATAAAGAAACAGTCAATAAACTGTACAAAACTAAATAAAGAACCAGCCAAAAACTGTACAAAAGTCAATAAAGAAACAGTCAAAAAACTGTACAAAACTCAATAAAGAATCAGTCAATAAACTATACAAAACTCCATAAAGAAACAGTCAATAAACTGTACAAAACTGAACAAAGAACCAGTCAATAAACTGTACAAAACTGAATAAAGAACCAGTAATAAACTGTACAAAACTCAATAAAGAATTAGTCAACAAACTGTACAAAACTCAATAAAGAACCAGTCAATAAACTGTACAAAACTCAATAAAGAACCAGTCAATAAACTGTACAAAACTCAATAAAAAACCAGTCAATAAACTGTACAAAACACAATAAAGAATCAGTCAATAAACTATACAAAACTAAATAAAGAACCAGTCAATAAACTGTACAAAACTAAATAAAGAAACAGTCAATAAACTGTACAAAACTCAATAAAGGAACAGTCAATAAATTGTACAAAACTCAATAAAGAACCAGCCAAAAACTGTACAAAACTCAATAAAGAAACAGTCAAAAAACTGTACAAAACTCAATAAAGAATCAGTCAATAAACTGTACAAAACTCAATAAAGAAACAGTCAATAAACTGTACAAAACTGAATAAAGAACCAGTCAATAAACTGTACAAAACTGAATAAAGAACCAGTCAATAAACTGTACAAAACTCAATATAGAAACAGTCAATAAACTGTACAAAACTAAATAAAGAACCAGTCAATAAACTGTACAAAACTCAATAAAGAACCAGTCAATAAACTGTACAAAACTCAAAAACAGTCCAAAAACTGTACAAAACTCAATGAAGAATCAGTCAATAAACTATACAAAAGTCAATAAAGAATCAGTCAATAAACTGTGCAAAACTGAATAAAGAACCAGTCAATAAACTGTACAAAACTCAATAAAGAAACAGTCAATAAACTGTACAAAACTCAATAAAGAACCAGCCAAAAACTGTACAAAACTCAATAAAGAAACAGTCAAAAAACTGTACAAAACTCAATAAAGAATCGTCAATAAACTACACAAAACTCAATAAAGAAACAGTCAATAAACTGAAAAAAAATGAATAAAGAACCAGTCAATAAACTGTGCAAAACTGAATAAAGAACCAGTCAATAAACTGTACAAAACTCAATATAGAAACAGTCAATAAACTGTACAAAACTGAATAAAGAACCAGTCAATAAACAGAACAAAACTGAACAAAAAACCAGTCAATAAACTGTACAAAATTCAATAAAGAAACAGTCAATAAACTGTACAAAACTGAATAAAGAACCAGTAATAAACTGTACAAAACTCAATAAAGAACCAGTCAATAAACTGTACAAAACTCAATAAAGAACCAGTCAATAAACTGTACAAAACTCAATAAAAAACCAGTCAATAAACTGTACAAAACACAATAAAAAACCAGTCAATAAACTATACAAAACTAAATAAAGAACCAGTCAATAAACTGTACAAAACTAAATAAAGAAACAGTCAATAAACTGTACAAAACTCAATAAAGAAACAGTCAATAAACTGTACAAAACTAAATAAAGAACCAGCCAAAAACTGTACAAAAGTCAATAAAGAAACAGTCAAAAAACTGTACAAAACTCAATAAAGAATCAGTCAATAAACTATACAAAACTCAATAAAGAAACAGTCAATAAACTGTACAAAACTGAACAAAGAACCAGTCAATAAACTGTACAAAAATGAATAAAGAACCAGTAATAAACTGTACAAAACTCAATGAAGAACCAGTCAATAAACTGTACAAAACTCAATAAAAAACCAGTCAATAAACTGTACAAAACACAATAAAGAACCAGTCAATAAACTATACTAAACACAATAAAGAACCAGTCAATAAACTGTACAAAACACAATAAAGAATCAGTCAATAAACTATACAAAACTAAATAAAGAACCAGTCAATAAACTGTACAAAACTAAATAAAGAAACAGTCAATAAACTGTACAAAACTCAATAAAGGAACAGTCAATAAATTGTACAAAACTCAATAAAGAACCAGCCAAAAACTGTACAAAACTCAATAAAGAAACAGTCAAAAAACTGTACAAAACTCAATAAAGAATCAGTCAATAAACTATACAAAACTCAATAAAGAAACAGTCAATAAACTGTACAAAACTGAATAAAGAACCAGTCAATAAACTGTGCAAAACTGAATAAAGAACCAGTCAATAAACTGTACAAAACTCAATATAGAAACAGTCAATAAACTGTACAAAACTAAATAAAGAAACAGTCAGTAAACTGTACAAAACTCAATAAAGAACCAGTCAATAAACTGTACAAAACTGAATAAAGAACCAGTCAATAAACTGTACAAAACTCAATAAAGAACCAGTCAACAAACTTTACAAAACTGAACAACGAACCAGTCAATAAACTGTACAAAACTAAATAAAGGACCAGTCAATAAACTGTACAAAACACAATAAAGAACCAGTCAATAAACTATACTAAACACAATAAAGAACCAGTCAATAAACTATACAAAACTAAATAAAGAACCAGTCAATAAACTGTACAAAACTAAATAAAGAAACAGTCAATAAACTGTACAAAACTCAATAAAGAAACAGTCAATAAACTGTACAAAACTAAATAAAGAACCAGCCAAAAACTGTACAAAAGTCAATAAAGAAACAGTCAAAAAACTGTACAAAACTCAATAAAGAATCAGTCAATAAACTATACAAAACTCCATAAAGAAACAGTAAATAAACTGTACAAAACTGAACAAAGAACCAGTCAATAAACTGTACAAAACTGAATAAAGAACCAGTAATAAACTGTACAAAACTCAATAAAGAATTAGTCAACAAACTGTACAAAACTCAATAAAGAACCAGTCAATAAACTGTACAAAACTCAATAAAGAACCAGTCAATAAACTGTACAAAACTCAATAAAAAACCAGTCAATAAACTGTACAAAACACAATAAAGAATCAGTCAATAAACTATACAAAGCTAAATAAAGAACCAGTCAATAAACTGTACAAAACTAAATAAAGAAACAGTCAATAAACTGTACAAAACTCAATAAAGGAACAGTCAATAAATTGTACAAAACTCAATAAAGAACCAGCCAAAAACTGTACAAAACTCAATAAAGAAACAGTCAAAAAACTGTACAAAACTCAATAAAGAATCAGTCAATAAACTATACAAAACTCAATAAAGAACCAGTCAATAAACTGTACAAAACTCAATAAAGAACCAGTCAATAAACTGTACAAAACTCAAAAACAGTCCAAAAACTGTACAAAACTCAATGAAGAATCAGTCAATAAACTATACAAAAGTCAATAAAGAATCAGTCAATAAACTGTGCAAAACTGAATAAAGAACCAGTCAATAAACTGTACAAAACTCAATAAAGAAACAGTCAATAAACTGTACAAAACTCAATAAAGAACCAGCCAAAAACTGTACAAAACTCAATAAAGAAACAGTCAAAAAACTGTACAAAACTCAATAAAGAACCAGTCAATAAACTGTACAAAACTCAAAAACAGTCCAAAAACTGTACAAAACTCAATGAAGAATCAGTCAATAAACTATACAAAAGTCAATAAAGAATCAGTCAATAAACTGTGCAAAACTGAATAAAGAACCAGTCAATAAACTGTACAAAACTCAATAAAGAAACAGTCAATAAACTGTACAAAACTCAATAAAGAACCAGCCAAAAACTGTACAAAACTCAATAAAGAAACAGTCAAAAAACTGTACAAAACTCAATAAAGAATCGTCAATAAACTACACAAAACTCAATAAAGAAACAGTCAATAAACTGAAAAAAAATGAATAAAGAACCAGTCAATAAACTGTGCAAAACTGAATAAAGAACCAGTCAATAAACTGTACAAAACTCAATATAGAAACAGTCAATAAACTGTACAAAACTGAATAAAGAACCAGTCAATAAACAGAACAAAACTGAACAAAAAACCAGTCAATAAACTGTACAAAATTCAATAAAGAAACAGTCAATAAACTGTACAAAACTGAATAAAGAACCAGTAATAAACTGTACAAAACTCAATAAAGAACCAGTCAATAAACTGTACAAAACTCAATAAAGAACCAGTCAATAAACTGTACAAAACTCAATAAAAAACCAGTCAATAAACTGTACAAAACACAATAAAAAACCAGTCAATAAACTATACAAAACTAAATAAAGAACCAGTCAATAAACTGTACAAAACTAAATAAAGAAACAGTCAATAAACTGTACAAAACTCAATAAAGAAACAGTCAATAAACTGTACAAAACTAAATAAAGAACCAGCCAAAAACTGTACAAAAGTCAATAAAGAAACAGTCAAAAAACTGTACAAAACTCAATAAAGAATCAGTCAATAAACTATACAAAACTCGATAAAGAAACAGTCAATAAACTGTACAAAACTGAACAAAGAACCAGTCAATAAACTGTACAAAAATGAATAAAGAACCAGTAATAAACTGTACAAAACTCAATGAAGAACCAGTCAATAAACTGTACAAAACTCAATAAAAAACCAGTCAATAAACTGTACAAAACACAATAAAGAACCAGTCAATAAACTATACTAAACACAATAAAGAACCAGTCAATAAACTGTACAAAACACAATAAAGAATCAGTCAATAAACTATACAAAACTAAATAAAGAACCAGTCAATAAACTGTACAAAACTAAATAAAGAAACAGTCAATAAACTGTACAAAACTCAATAAAGGAACAGTCAATAAATTGTACAAAACTCAATAAAGAACCAGCCAAAAACTGTACAAAACTCAATAAAGAAACAGTCAAAAAACTGTACAAAACTCAATAAAGAATCAGTCAATAAACTATACAAAACTCAATAAAGAAACAGTCAATAAACTGTACAAAACTGAATAAAGAACCAGTCAATAAACTGTGCAAAACTGAATAAAGAACCAGTCAATAAACTGTACAAAACTCAATATAGAAACAGTCAATAAACTGTACAAAACTAAATAAAGAAACAGTCAGTAAACTGTACAAAACTCAATAAAGAACCAGTCAATAAACTGTACAAAACTGAATAAAGAACCAGTCAATAAACTGTACAAAACTCAATAAAGAACCAGTCAACAAACTTTACAAAACTGAACAACGAACCAGTCAATAAACTGTACAAAACTAAATAAAGGACCAGTCAATAAACTGTACAAAACACAATAAAGAACCAGTCAATAAACTATACTAAACACAATAAAGAACCAGTCAATAAACTATACAAAACTAAATAAAGAACCAGTCAATAAACTGTACAAAACTAAATAAAGAAACAGTCAATAAACTGTACAAAACTCAATAAAGAAACAGTCAATAAACTGTACAAAACTAAATAAAGAACCAGCCAAAAACTGTACAAAAGTCAATAAAGAAACAGTCAAAAAACTGTACAAAACTCAATAAAGAATCAGTCAATAAACTATACAAAACTCCATAAAGAAACAGTAAATAAACTGTACAAAACTGAACAAAGAACCAGTCAATAAACTGTACAAAACTGAATAAAGAACCAGTAATAAACTGTACAAAACTCAATAAAGAATTAGTCAACAAACTGTACAAAACTCAATAAAGAACCAGTCAATAAACTGTACAAAACTCAATAAAGAACCAGTCAATAAACTGTACAAAACTCAATAAAAAACCAGTCAATAAACTGTACAAAACACAATAAAGAATCAGTCAATAAACTATACAAAACTAAATAAAGAACCAGTCAATAAACTGTACAAAACTAAATAAAGAAACAGTCAATAAACTGTACAAAACTCAATAAAGGAACAGTCAATAAATTGTACAAAACTCAATAAAGAACCAGCCAAAAACTGTACAAAACTCAATAAAGAAACAGTCAAAAAACTGTACAAAACTCAATAAAGAATCAGTCAATAAACTATACAAAACTCAATAAAGAAACAGTCAATAAACTGTACAAAACTGAATAAAGAACCAGTCAATAAACTGTGCAAAACTGAATAAAGAACCAGTCAATAAACTGTACAAAACTCAATATAGAAACAGTCAATAAACTGTACAAAACTAAATAAAGAACCAGTCAATAAACTGTACAAAACTCAATAAAGAACCAGTCAATAAACTGTACAAAACTCAAAAACAGTCCAAAAACTGTACAAAACTCAATGAAGAATCAGTCAATAAACTATACAAAAGTCAATAAAGAATCAGTCAATAAACTGTGCAAAACTGAATAAAGAACCAGTCAATAAACTGTACAAAACTCAATAAAGAAACAGTCAATAAACTGTACAAAACTCAATAAAGAACCAGCCAAAAACTGTACAAAACTCAATAAAGAAACAGTCAAAAAACTGTACAAAACTCAATAAAGAATCGTCAATAAACTATACAAAACTCAATAAAGAAACAGTCAATAAACTGAAAAAAAATGAATAAAGAACCAGTCAATAAACTGTGCAAAACTGAATAAAGAACCAGTCAATAAACTGTACAAAACTCAATATAGAAACAGTCGATAAACTGTACAAAACTGAATAAAGAACCAGTCAATAAACAGAACAAAACTGAACAAAAAACCAGTCAATAAACTGTACAAAATTCAATAAAGAAACAGTCAATAAACTGTACAAAACTGAATAAAGAACCAGTAATAAACTGTACAAAACTCAATAAAGAACCAGTCAATAAACTGTACAAAACTCAATAAAGAACCAGTCAATAAACTGTACAAAACTCAATAAAAAACCAGTCAATAAACTGTACAAAACACAATAAAGAACCAGTCAATAAACTATACAAAACTAAATAAAGAACCAGTCAATAAACTGTACAAAACTAAATAAAGAAACAGTCAATAAACTGTACAAAACTCAATAAAGAAACAGTCAATAAACTGTACAAAACTAAATAAAGAACCAGCCAAAAACTGTACAAAAGTCAATAAAGAAACAGTCAAAAAACTGTACAAAACTCAATAAAGAATCAGTCAATAAACTATACAAAACTCAATAAAGAAACAGTCAATAAACTGTACAAAACTGAACAAAGAACCAGTCAATAAACTGTACAAAACTGAATAAAGAACCAGTAATAAACTGTACAAAACTCAATGAAGAACCAGTCAATAAACTGTACAAAACTCAATAAAAAACCAGTCAATAAACTGTACAAAACACAATAAAGAACCAGTCAATAAACTATACTAAACACAATAAAGAACCAGTCAATAAACTATACAAAACTAAATAAAGAACCAGTCAATAAACTGTACAAAACTAAATAAAGAAACAGTCAATAAACTGTACAAAACTCAATAACGAAACAGTCAATAAACTGTACAAAACTAAATAAAGAAGCAGCCAAAAACTGTACAAAAGTCAATAAAGAAACAGTCAAAAAACTGTACAAAACTCAATAAAGAATCAGTCAATAAACTATACAAAACTCCATAAAGAAACAGTCAATAAACTGTACAAAACTGAACAAAGAACCAGTCAATAAACTGTACAAAACTGAATAAAGAACCAGTAATAAACTGTACAAAACTCAATAAAGAATTAGTCAACAAACTGTACAAAACTCAATAAAGAACCAGTCAATAAACTGTACAAAACTCAATAAAGAACCAGTCAATAAACTGTACAAAACTCAATAAAAAACCAGTCAATAAACTGTACAAAACACAATAAAGAATCAGTCAATAAACTATACAAAACTAAATAAAGAACCAGTCAATAAACTGTACAAAACTGAACAAAGAACCAGTCAATAAACTGTACAAAACTCAATAAAGGAACAGTCAATAAATTGTACAAAACTCAATAAAGAACCAGCCAAAAACTGTACAAAACTCAATAAAGAAACAGTCAAAAAACTGTACAAAACTCAATAAAGAATCAGTCAATAAACTATACAAAACTCAATAAAGAAACAGTCAATAAACTGTACAAAACTGAATAAAGAACCAGTCAATAAACTGTGCAAAACTGAATAAAGAACCAGTCAATAAACTGTACAAAACTCAATATAGAAACAGTCAATAAACTGTACAAAACTAAATAAAGAAACAGTCAGTAAACTGTACAAAACTCAATAAAGAACCAGTCAATAAACTGTACAAAACTGAATAAAGAACCAGTCAATAAACTGTACAAAACTCAATAAAGAACCAGTCAACAAACTTTACAAAACTGAACAACGAACCAGTCAATAAACTGTACAAAACTAAATAAAGGACCAGTCAATAAACTGTACAAAACTGAACAAAGAACCATTCAATAAAGTGTACAAAACTGAATAAAGAACCAGTAATAAACTGTACAAAACTCAATAAAGAAATAGTCAATAAACTGTACAAAACTCAATAAAGAACCAATCAATAAACTGTACAAAACTCAATAAAGAACCAGTCAATAAACTGTACAAAACTCAAAAACAGTCCAAAAACTGTACAAAACTCAATGAAGAATCAGTCAATAAACTATACAAAAGTCAATAAAGAATCAGTCAATAAACTGTGCAAAACTGAATAAAGAACCAGTCAATAAACTGTACAAAACTCAATAAAGAAACAGTCAATAAACTGTACAAAACTCAATAAAGAACCAGCCAAAAACTGTACAAAACTCAATAAATAAACAGTCAAAAAACTGTACAAAACTCAATAAAGAATCAGTCAATAAACTATACAAAACTCAATAAGGAAACAGTCAATAAACTGTAAAAAACTGAATAAAGAACCAGTCAATAAACTGTGCAAAACTGAATAAAGAACCAGTCAATAAACTGTACAAAACTCAATATAGAAACAGTCAATAAACTGTACAAAACTGAATAAAGAACCAGTCAATAAACAGAACAAAACTGAACAAAGAACCAGTCAATAAACTGTACAAAATTCAATAAAGAAACAGTCAATAAACTGTACAAAACTGAATAAAGAACCAGTAATAAACTGTACAAAACTCAATAAAGAACCAGTCAATAAACTGTACAAAACTCAATAAAGAACCAGTCAATAAACTGTACAAAACTCAATAAAAAACCAGTCAATAAACTGTACAAAACACAATAAAGAACCAGTCAATAAACTATACAAAACTAAATAAAGAACCAGTCAATAAACTGTACAAAACTAAATGAAGAAACAGTCAATAAACTGTACAAAACTCAATAAAGAAACAGTCAATAAACTGTACAAAACTAAATAAAGAACCAGCCAAAAACTGTACAAAAGTCAATAAAGAACCAGTCAATAAACTGTACAAAACTAAATAAAGAAGCAGCCAAAAACTGTACAAAAGTCAATAAAGAAACAGTCAAAAAACTGTACAAAACTCAATAAAGAATCAGTCAATAAACTATACAAAACTCAATAAAGAAACAGTCAATAAACTGTACAAAACTGAACAAAGAACCAGTCAATAAACTGTACAAAACTGAATAAAGAACCAGTAATAAACTGTACAAAACTCAATAAAGGATTAGTCAACAAACTGAACAAAACTCAATAAAGAACCAGTCAATAAACTGTACAAAACTCAATAAAGAACCAGTCAATAAACTGTACAAAACTCAATAAAGAAACAGTCAATAAACTGTACAAAACTAAATAAAGAACCAGCCAAAAACTGTACAAAAGTCAATAAAGAAACAGTCAAAAAACTGTACAAAACTCAATAAAGAATCAGTCAATAAACTATACAAAACTCAATAAAGAAACAGTCAATAAACTGTACAAAACTGAACAAAGAACCAGTCAATAAACTGTACAAAACTGAATAAAGAACCAGTAATAAACTGTACAAAACTCAATAAAGAATTAGTCAACAAACTGTACAAAACTCAATAAAGAAACAGTCAAAAAACTGTACAAAACTCAATAAAGAATCAGTCAATAAACTATACAAAACTCAATAAAGAAACAGTCAATAAACTGTAAAAAACTGAATAAAGAACCAGTCAATAAACTGTGCAAAACTGAATAAAGAACCAGTCAATAAACTGTACAAAACTCAATATAGAAACAGTCAATAAACTGTACAAAACTGAATAAAGAACCAGTCAATAAACAGAACAAAACTGAACAAAGAACCAGTCAATAAACTGTACAAAATTCAATAAAGAAACAGTCAATAAACTGTACAAAACTGAATGAAGAACCAGTAATAAACTGTACAAAACTCAATAAAGAACCAGTCAATAAACTGTACAAAACTCAATAAAGAACCAGTCAATAAACTGTACAAAACTCAATAAAAAACCAGTCAATAAACTGTACAAAACACAATAAAGAACCAGTCAATAAACTATACAAAACTAAATAAAGAACCAGTCAATAAACTGTACAAAACTAAATAAAGAAACAGTAAATAAACTGTACAAAACTCAATAAAGAAACAGTCAATAAACTGTACAAAACTAAATAAAGAACCAGCCAAAAACTGTACAAAAGTCAATAAAGAAACAGTCAAAAAACTGTACAAAACTCAATAAAGAATCAGTCAATAAACTATACAAAACTCAATAAAGAAACAGTCAATAAACTGTACAAAACTGAACAAAGAACCAGTCAATAAACTGTACAAAACTGAATAAAGAACCAGTAATAAACTGTACAAAACTCAATAAAGAATTAGTCAACAAACTGTACAAAACTCAATAAAGAACCAGTCAATAAACTGTACAAAACTCAATAAAGAACCAGTCAATAAACTGTACAAAACTCAATAAAAAACCAGTCAATAAACTGTACAAAACACAATAAAGAACCAGTCAATAAACTATACTAAACACAATAAAGAACCAGTCAATAAACTATACAAAACTCAATAAAGAATCAGTCAATAAACTGTGCAAAACTGAATAAAGAACCAGTCAATAAACTGTACAAAACTCAATAAAGAAACAGTCAATAAACTGTACAAAACTCAATAAAGAACCAGCCAAAAACTGTACAAAACTCAATAAAGAAACAGTCAAAAAACTGTACAAAACTCAATAAAGAATCGTCAATAAACTATACAAAACTCAATAAAGAAACAGTCAATAAACTGAAAAAAAATGAATAAAGAACCAGTCAATAAACTGTGCAAAACTGAATAAAGAACCAGTCAATAAACTGTACAAAACTCAATATAGAAACAGTCAATAAACTGTACAAAACTGAATAAAGAACCAGTCAATAAACAGAACAAAACTGAACAAAAAACCAGTCAATAAACTGTACAAAATTCAATAAAGAAACAGTCAATAAACTGTACAAAACTCAATAAAGAACCAGTAATAAACTGAACAAAACTCAATAAAGAAATAGTCAATAAACTGTACAAAACTCAATAAAAAACCAATCAATAAACTGTACAAAACTCAATAAAGAACCAGTAATAAACTGTACCAAACTCAATAAAGAACCAGTCAATAAACTGTACAAAATTCAATAAAGAAACAGTCAATAAACTGTACAAAACTGAATGAAGAACCAGTAATAAACTGTACAAAACTCAATAAAGAACCAGTCAATAAACTGTACAAAACTCAATAAAGAACCAGTCAATAAACTGTACAAAACTCAATAAAAAACCAGTCAATAAACTGTACAAAACACAATAAAGAACCAGTCAATAAACTATACAAAACTAAATAAAGAACCAGTCAATAAACTGTACAAAACTAAAAAAAGAAACAGTCAATAAACTGTACAAAACTCAATAAAGAAACAGTCAATAAACTGTACAAAACTAAATAAAGAACCAGCCAAAAACTGTACAAAAGTCAACAAAGAAACAGTCAAAAAACTGTACAAAACTCAATAAAGAATCAGTCAATAAACTATACAAAACTCAATAAAGAAACAGTCAATAAACTGTACAAAACTGAACAAAGAACCAGTCAATAAACTGTACAAAACTGAATAAAGAACCAGTAATAAACTGTACAAAACTCAATAAAGAATTAGTCAACAAACTGTACAAAACTCAATAAAGAACCAGTCAATAAACTGTACAAAACTCAATAAAGAACCAGTCAATAAACTGTACAAAACTCAATAAAAAACCAGTCAATAAACTGTACAAAACACAATAAAGAACCAGTCAATAAACTATACTAAACACAATAAAGAACCAGTCAATAAACTATACAAAACTCAATAAAGAATCAGTCAATAAACTGTGCAAAACTGAATAAAGAACCAGTCAATAAACTGTACAAAACTCAATAAAGAAACAGTCAATAAACTGTACAAAACTCAATAAAGAAACAGTCAAAAAACTGTACAAAACTCAATAAAGAATCGTCAATAAACTATACAAAACTCAATAAAGAAACAGTCAATAAACTGAAAAAAAATGAATAAAGAACCAGTCAATAAACTGTGCAAAACTGAATAAAGAACCAGTCAATAAACTGTACAAAACTCAATATAGAAACAGTCAATAAACTGTACAAAACTGAATAAAGAACCAGTCAATAAACAGAACAAAACTGAACAAAAAACCAGTCAATAAACTGTACAAAATTCAATAAAGAAACAGTCAATAAACTGTACAAAACTCAATAAAGAACCAGTAATAAACTGAACAAAACTCAATAAAGAAATAGTCAATAAACTGTACAAAACTCAATAAAAAACCAATCAATAAACTGTACAAAACTCAATAAAGAACCAGTCAATAAACTGTACAAAACTCAAAAACAGTCCAAAAACTGTACAAAACTCAACGAAGAATCAGTCAATAAACTATACAAAAGTCAATAAAGAATCAGTCAATAAACTGTGCAAAACTGAATAAAGAACCAGTCAATAAACTGTACAAAACTCAATAAAGAAACAGTCAATAAACTGTACAAAACTCAATAAAGAATCAGTCAATAAACTATACAAAACTCAATAAAGAAACAGTCAATAAACTGTAAAAAACTGAATAAAGAACCAGTCAATAAACTGTGCAAAACTGAATAAAGAACCAGTCAATAAACTGTACAAAACTCAATATAGAAACAGTCAATAAACTGTACAAAACTGAATAAAGAACCAGTCAATAAACAGAACAAAACTGAACAAAGAACCAGTCAATAAACTGTACAAAATTCAATAAAGAAACAGTCAATAAACTGTACAAAACTGAATAAAGAACCAGTAATAAACTGTACAAAACTCAATAAAGAACCAGTCAACAAACTGTACAAAACTCAATAAAGAACCAGTCAATAAACTGTACAAAACTCAATAAAAAACCAGTCAATAAACTGTACAAAACACAATAAAGAACCAGTCAATAAACTATACAAAACTAAATAAAGAACCAGTCAATAAACTGTACAAAACTAAATAAAGAAACAGTCAATAAACTGTACAAAACGCAATAAAGAAACAGTCAATAAACTGTACAAAACTAAATAAAGAACCAGCCAAAAACTGTACAAAAGTCAATAAAGAAACAGTCAAAAAACTGTACAAAACTCAATAAAGAATCAGTCAATAAACTATACAAAACTCAATAAAGAAGCAGTCAATAAACTGTACAAAACTGAACAAAGAACCAGTCAATAAGCTGTACAAAACTGAATAAACAACCAGTAATAAACTGTACAAAACTCAATAAAGAATTAGTCAACAAACTGTACAAAACTCAATAAAGAACCAGTCAATAAACTGTACAAAACTCAATAAAGAACCAGTCAATAAACTGTACAAAACTCAATAAAAAACCAGTCAATAAACTGTACAAAACACAATAAAGAACCAGTCAATAAACTATACAAAACTAAATAAAGAACCAGTCAATAAACTGTACAAAACTAAATAAAGAAACAGTCAATACACTGTACAAAACTCAATAAAGAAACAGTCAATAAACTGTACAAAACTAAATAAAGAACCAGCCAAAAACTGTACAAAAGTCAATAAAGAAACAGTCAAAAAACTGTACAAAACTCAATAAAGAATCAGTCAAGAAACTATACAAAACTCCATAAAGAAACAGTCAATAAACTGTACAAAACTGAACAAAGAACCAGTCAATAAACTGTACAAAACTGAATAAAGAACCAGTAATAAACTGTACAAAACTCAATAAAGAATTAGTCAACAAACTGTACAAAACTCAATAAAGAACCAGTCAATAAACTGTACAAAACTCAATAAAGAACCAGTCAATAAACTGTACAAAACTCAAAAACAGTCCAAAAACTGTACAAAACTCAATGAAGAATCAGTCAATAAACTATACAAAAGTCAATAAAGAATCAGTCAATAAACTGTGCAAAACTGAATAAAGAACCAGTCAATAAACTGTACAAAACTCAATAAAGAAACAGTCAATACAATAAACTGTACAAAACTCAATAAAGAACCAGCCAAAAACTGTACAAAACTCAATAAAGAAACAGTCAAAAAACTGTACAAAACTCAATAAAGAATCGTCAATAAACTATACAAAACTCAATAAAGAAACAGTCAATAAACTGAAAAAAATGAATAAAGAACCAGTCAATAAACTGTGCAAAACTGAATAAAGAACCAGTCAATAAACTGTACAAAACTCAATATAGAAACAGTCAATAAACTGTACAAAACTGAATAAAGAACCAGTCAATAAACAGAACAAAACTGAACAAAAACCAGTCAATAAACTGTACAAAATTCAATAAAGAAACAGTCAATAAACTGTACAAAACTGAATAAAGAACCAGTAATAAACTGTACAAAACTCAATAAAGAACCAGTCAATAAACTGTACAAAACTCAATAAAGAACCAGTCAATAAACTGTACAAAACTCAATAAAAAACCAGTCAATAAACTGTACAAAACACAATAAAGAACCAGTCAATAAACTATACAAAACTAAATAAAGAACCAGTCAATAAACTGTACAAAACTAAATAAAGAAACAGTCAATAAACTGTACAAAACTCAATAAAGAAACAGTCAATAAACTGTACAAAACTAAATAAAGAACCAGCCAAAAACTGTACAAAAGTCAATAAAGAAACAGTCAAAAAACTGTACAAAACTCAATAAAGAATCAGTCAATAAACTATACAAAACTCAATAAAGAAACAGTCAATAAACTGTACAAAACTGAACAAAGAACCAGTCAATAAACTGTACAAAACTGAATAAAGAACCAGTAATAAACTGTACAAAACTCAATGAAGAACCAGTCAATAAACTGTACAAAACTCAATAAAAAAGCAGTCAATAAACTGTACAAAACACAATAAAGAACCAGTCAATAAACTATACTAAACACAATAAAGAACCAGTCAATAAACTATACAAAACTAAATAAAGAACCAGTCAATAAACTGTACAAAACTCAATAAAGGAACAGTCAATAAATTGTACAAAACTCAATAAAGAACCAGCCAAAAACTGTACAAAACTCAATAAAGAAACAGTCAAAAAACTGTACAAAACTCAATAAAGAATCAGTCAATAAACTATACAAAACTCAATAAAGAAACAGTCAATAAACTGTACAAAACTGAATAAAGAACCAGTCAATAAACTGTGCAAAACTGAATAAAGAACCAGTCAATAAACTGTACAAAACTCAATATAGAAACAGTCAATAAACTGTACAAAACTAAATAAAGAAACAGTCAGTAAACTGTACAAAACTCAATAAAGAACCAGTCAATAAACTGTACAAAACTGAATAAAGAACCAGTCAACAAACTGTACAAAACTCAATAAAGAACCAGTCAACAAACTTTACAAAACTGAACAACGAGCCAGTCAATAAACTGTACAAAACTAAATAAAGGACCAGTCAATAAACTGTACAAAACTGAACAAAGAACCATTCAATAAAGTGTACAAAACTGAATAAAGAACCAGTAATAAACTGAACAAAACTCAATAAAGAAATAGTCAATAAACTGTACAAAACTCAATAAAGAACCAATCAATAAACTGTACAAAACTCAATAAAGAACCAGTCAATAAACTGTACAAAACTCAAAAACAGTCCAAAAACTGTACAAAACTCAATGAAGAATCAGTCAATAAACTATACAAAAGTCAATAAAGAATCAGTCAATAAACTGTGCAAAACTGAATAAAAAACCAGTCAATAAACTGTACAAAACTCAATAAAGAAACAGTCAATAAACTGTACAAAACTCAATAAAGAACCAGCCAAAAACTGTACAAAACTCAATAAAGAAACAGTCAAAAAACTGTACAAAACTCAATAAAGAATCAGTCAATAAACTATACAAAACTCAATAAAGAAACAGTCAAAAAACTGTAAAAAACTGAATAAAGAACCAGTCAATAAACTATGCAAAACTGAATAAAGAACCAGTCAATAAACTGTACAAAACTCAATATAGAAACAGTCAATAAACTGTACAAAACTGAATAAAGAACCAGTCAATAAACAGAACAAAACTGAACAAAGAACCAGTCAATAAACTGTACAAAATTCAATAAAGAAACAGTCAATAAACTGTACAAAACTGAATAAAGAACCAGTAATAAACTGTACAAAACTCATTAAAGAACCAGTCAATAAACTGTACAAAACTCAATAAAGAACCAGTCAATAAACTGTACAAAACTCAATAAAAAACCAGTCAATAAACTGTACAAAACACAATAAAGAACCAGTCAATAAACTATACAAAACTAAATAAAGAACCAGTCAATAAACTGTACAAAACTAAATGAAGAAACAGTCAATAAACTGTACAAAACTCAATAAAGAAACAGTCAATAAACTGTACAAAACTAAATAAAGAACCAGCCAAAAACTGTACAAAAGTCAATAAAGAACCAGTCAATAAACTGTACAAAACTAAATAAAGAACCAGCCAAAAACTGTACAAAAGTCAATAAAGAAACAGTCAAAAAACTGTACAAAACTCAATAAAGAATCAGTCAATAAACTATACAAAACTCAATAAAGAAACAGTCAATAAACTGTACAAAACTGAACAAAGAACCAGTCAATAAACTGTACAAAACTGAATAAAGAACCAGTAATAAACTGTACAAAACTCAATAAAGAATTAGTCAACAAACTGTACAAAACTCAATAAAGAACCAGTCAATAAACTGTACAAAACTCAATAAAGAACCAGTCAATAAACTGTACAAAACTCAATAAAGAAACAGTCAATAAACTGTACAAAACTAAATAAAGAACCAGCCAAAAACTGTACAAAAGTCAATAAAGAAACAGTCAATAAACTGTACAAAACTCAATAAAGAATCAGTCAATAAACTATACAAAACTCAATAAAGAAACAGTCAATAAACTGCACAAAACTGAACAAAGAACCAGTCAATAAACTGTACAAAACTGAATAAAGAACCAGTAATAAACTGTACAAAACTCAATAAAGAATTAGTCAACAAACTGTACAAAACTCAATAAAGAAACAGTCAAAAAACTGTACAAAACTCAATAAAGAATCAGTCAATAAACTATACAAAACTCAATAAAGAAACAGTCAATAAACTGTAAAAAACTGAATAAACAACCAGTCAATAAACTGTGCAAAACTGAATAAAGAACCAGTCAATAAACTGTACAAAACTCAATATAGAAACAGTCAATAAACTGTACAAAACTGAATAAAGAACCAGTCAGTAAACAGAACAAAACTGAACAAAGAACCAGTCAATAAACTGTACAAAATTCAATAAAGAAACAGTCAATAAACTGTACAAAACTCAATAAAAAACCAGTCAATAAACTGTACAAAACACAATAAAGAACCAGTCAATAAACTATACTAAACACAATAAAGAACCAGTCAATAAACTATACAAAACTAAATAAAGAACCAGTCAATAAACTGTACAAAACTAAATAAAGAAACAGTCAATAAACTGTACAAAACTCAATAAAGAAACAGTCAATAAACTGTACAAAACTAAATAAAGAACCAGCCAAAAACTGTACAAAAGTCAATAAAGAAACAGTCAAAAAACTGTACAAAACTCAATAAAGAATCAGTCAATAAACTATACAAAACTCCATAAAGAAACAGTCAATAAACTGTACAAAACTGAACAAAGAACCAGTCAATAAACTGTACAAAACTGAATAAAGAACCAGTAATAAACTGTACAAAACTCAATAAAGAATTAGTCAACAAACTGTACAAAACTCAATAAAGAACCAGTCAATAAACTGTACAAAACTCAATAAAGAACCAGTCAATAAACTGTACAAAACTCAATAAAAAACCAGTCAATAAACTGTACAAAACACAATAAAGAATCAGTCAATAAACTATACAAAACTAAATAAAGAACCAGTCAATAAACTGTACAAAACTAAATAAAGAAACAGTCAATAAACTGTACAAAACTCAATAAAGGAACAGTCAATAAATTGTACAAAACTCAATAAAGAACCAGCCAAAAACTGTACAAAACTCAATAAAGAAACAGTCAAAAAACTGTACAAAACTCAATAAAGAATCAGTCAATAAACTGTACAAAACTCAATAAAGAAACAGTCAATAAACTGTACAAAACTGAATAAAGAACCAGTCAATAAACTGTGCAAAACTGAATAAAGAACCAGTCAATAAACTGTACAAAACTCAATATAGAAACAGTCAATAAACTGTACAAAACTAAATAAAGAACCAGTCAATAAACTGTACAAAACTCAATAAAGAACCAGTCAATAAACTGTACAAAACTCAAAAACAGTCCAAAAACTGTACAAAACTCAATGAAGAATCAGTCAATAAACTATACAAAAGTCAATAAAGAATCAGTCAATAAACTGTGCAAAACTGAATAAAGAACCAGTCAATAAACTGTACAAAACTCAATAAAGAAACAGTCAATAAACTGTACAAAACTCAATAAAGAACCAGCCAAAAACTGTACAAAACTCAATAAAGAAACAGTCAAAAAACTGTACAAAACTCAATAAAGAATCGTCAATAAACTACACAAAACTCAATAAAGAAACAGTCAATAAACTGAAAAAAATGAATAAAGAACCAGTCAATAAACTGTGCAAAACTGAATAAAGAACCAGTCAATAAACTGTACAAAACTCAATATAGAAACAGTCAATAAACTGTACAAAACTGAATAAAGAACCAGTCAATAAACAGAACAAAACTGAACAAAAAACCAGTCAATAAACTGTACAAAATTCAATAAAGAAACAGTCAATAAACTGTACAAAACTGAATAAAGAACCAGTAATAAACTGTACAAAACTCAATAAAGAACCAGTCAATAAACTGTACAAAACTCAATAAAGAACCAGTCAATAAACTGTACAAAACTCAATAAAAAACCAGTCAATAAACTGTACAAAACACAATAAAAAACCAGTCAATAAACTATACAAAACTAAATAAAGAACCAGTCAATAAACTGTACAAAACTAAATAAAGAAACAGTCAATAAACTGTACAAAACTCAATAAAGAAACAGTCAATAAACTGTACAAAACTAAATAAAGAACCAGCCAAAAACTGTACAAAAGTCAATAAAGAAACAGTCAAAAAACTGTACAAAACTCAATAAAGAATCAGTCAATAAACTATACAAAACTCAATAAAGAAACAGTCAATAAACTGTACAAAACTGAACAAAGAACCAGTCAATAAACTGTACAAAACTGAATAAAGAACCAGTAATAAACTGTACAAAACTCAATGAAGAACCAGTCAATAAACTGTACAAAACTCAATAAAAAACCAGTCAATAAACTGTACAAAACACAATAAAGAACCAGTCAATAAACTATACTAAACACAATAAAGAACCAGTCAATAAACTGTACAAAACACAATAAAGAATCAGTCAATAAACTATACAAAACTAAATAAAGAACCAGTCAATAAACTGTACAAAACTAAATAAAGAAACAGTCAATAAACTGTACAAAACTCAATAAAGGAACAGTCAATAAATTGTACAAAACTCAATAAAGAACCAGCCAAAAACTGTACAAAACTCAATAAAGAAACAGTCAAAAAACTGTACAAAACTCAATAAAGAATCAGTCAATAAACTATACAAAACTCAATAAAGAAACAGTCAATAAACTGTACAAAACTGAATAAAGAACCAGTCAATAAACTGTGCAAAACTGAATAAAGAACCAGTCAATAAACTGTACAAAACTCAATATAGAAACAGTCAATAAACTGTACAAAACTAAATAAAGAAACAGTCAGTAAACTGTACAAAACTCAATAAAGAACCAGTCAATAAACTGTACAAAACTGAATAAAGAACCAGTCAATAAACTGTACAAAACTCAATAAAGAACCAGTCAACAAACTTTACAAAACTGAACAACGAACCAGTCAATAAACTGTACAAAACTAAATAAAGGACCAGTCAATAAACTGTACAAAACACAATAAAGAACCAGTCAATAAACTATACTAAACACAATAAAGAACCAGTCAATAAACTATACAAAACTAAATAAAGAACCAGTCAATAAACTGTACAAAACTAAATAAAGAAACAGTCAATAAACTGTACAAAACTCAATAAAGAAACAGTCAATAAACTGTACAAAACTAAATAAAGAACCAGCCAAAAACTGTACAAAAGTCAATAAAGAAACAGTCAAAAAACTGTACAAAACTCAATAAAGAATCAGTCAATAAACTATACAAAACTCCATAAAGAAACAGTAAATAAACTGTACAAAACTGAACAAAGAACCAGTCAATAAACTGTACAAAACTGAATAAAGAACCAGTAATAAACTGTACAAAACTCAATAAAGAATTAGTCAACAAACTGTACAAAACTCAATAAAGAACCAGTCAATAAACTGTACAAAACTCAATAAAGAACCAGTCAATAAACTGTACAAAACTCAATAAAAAACCAGTCAATAAACTGTACAAAACACAATAAAGAATCAGTCAATAAACTATACAAAACTAAATAAAGAACCAGTCAATAAACTGTACAAAACTAAATAAAGAAACAGTCAATAAACTGTACAAAACTCAATAAAGGAACAGTCAATAAATTGTACAAAACTCAATAAAGAACCAGCCAAAAACTGTACAAAACTCAATAAAGAAACAGTCAAAAAACTGTACAAAACTCAATAAAGAATCAGTCAATAAACTATACAAAACTCAATAAAGAAACAGTCAATAAACTGTACAAAACTGAATAAAGAACCAGTCAATAAACTGTGCAAAACTGAATAAAGAACCAGTCAATAAACTGTACAAAACTCAATACAGAAACAGTCAATAAACTGTACAAAACTAAATAAAGAACCAGTCAATAAACTGTACAAAACTCAATAAAGAACCAGTCAATAAACTGTACAAAACTCAAAAACAGTCCAAAAACTGTACAAAACTCAATGAAGAATCAGTCAATAAACTATACAAAAGTCAATAAAGAATCAGTCAATAAACTGTGCAAAACTCAATAAAGAACCAGTCAATAAACTGTACAAAACTCAATAAAGAACCAGTCAATAAACTGTACAAAACTCAATAAAGAAACAGTCAATAAACTGTACAAAACTAAATAAAGAACCAGCCAAAAACTGTACAAAAGTCAATAAAGAAACAGTCAAAAAACTGTACAAAACTCAATAAAGAATCAGTCAATAAACTATACAAAACTCAATAAAGAAACAGTCAATAAACTGCACAAAACTGAACAAAGAACCAGTCAATAAACTGTACAAAACTGAATAAAGAACCAGTAATAAACTGTACAAAACTCAATAAAGAATTAGTCAACAAACTGTACAAAACTCAATAAAGAAACAGTCAAAAAACTGTACAAAACTCAATAAAGAATCAGTCAATAAACTATACAAAACTCAATAAAGAAACAGTCAATAAACTGTAAAAAACTGAATAAACAACCAGTCAATAAACTGTGCAAAACTGAATAAAGAACCAGTCAATAAACTGTACAAAACTCAATATAGAAACAGTCAATAAACTGTACAAAACTGAATAAAGAACCAGTCAGTAAACAGAACAAAACTGAACAAAGAACCAGTCAATAAACTGTACAAAATTCAATAAAGAAACAGTCAATAAACTGTACAAAACTCAATAAAAAACCAGTCAATAAACTGTAGAAAACACAATAAAGAACAAGTCAATAAACTATACTAAACACAATAAAGAACCAGTCAATAAACTATACAAAACTAAATAAAGAACCAGTCAATAAACTGTACAAAACTAAATAAAGAAACAGTCAATAAACTGTACAAAACTCAATAAAGAAACAGTCAATAAACTGTACAAAACTAAATAAAGAACCAGCCAAAAACTGTACAAAAGTCAATAAAGAAACAGTCAAAAAACTGTACAAAACTCAATAAAGAATCAGTCAATAAACTATACAAAACTCAATAAAGAAACAGTCAATAAACTGTACAAAACTGAACAAAGAACCAGTCAATAAACTGTACAAAACTGAATAAAGAAACAGTAATAAACTGTACAAAACTCAATGAAGAACCAGTCAATAAACTGTACAAAACTCAATAAAAAACCAGTCAATAAACTGTACAAAACACAATAAAGAACCAGTCAATAAACTATACTAAACACAATAAAGAACCAGTCAATAAACTGTACAAAACACAATAAAGAATCAGTCAATAAACCATACAAAACTAAATAAAGAACCAGTCAATAAACTGTACAAAACTAAATAAAGAAACAGTCAATAAACTGTACAAAACTCAATAAAGGAACAGTCAATAAATTGTACAAAACTCAATAAAGAACCAGCCAAAAACTGTACAAAACTCAATAAAGAAACAGTCAAAAAACTGTGCAAAACTGAATAAAGAACCAGTCAATAAACTGTACAAAACTCAATATAGAAACAGTCAATAAACTGTACAAAACTAAATAAAGAAACAGTCAGTAAACTGTACAAAACTCAATAAAGAACCAGTCAATAAACTGTACAAAACTGAATAAAGAACCAGTCAATAAACTGTACAAAACTCAATAAAGAACCAGTCAACAAACTTTACAAAACTGAACAACGAACCAGTCAATAAACTGTACAAAACTAAATAAAGGACCAGTCAATAAACTGTACAAAACTGAATAAAGAACCAGTCAATAAACTATACTAAACACAATAAAGAACCAGTCAATAAACTATACAAAACTAAATAAAGAACCAGTCAATAAACTGTACAAAACTAAATAAAGAAACAGTCAATAAACTGTACAAAACTCAATAAAGAAACAGTCAATAAACTGTACAAAACTAAATAAAGAACCAGCCAAAAACTGTACAAAAGTCAATAAAGAAACAGTCAAAAAACTGTACAAAACTCAATAAAGAATCAGTCAATAAACTATACAAAACTCCATAAAGAAACAGTAAATAAACTGTACAAAACTGAACAAAGAACCAGTCAATAAACTGTACAAAACTGAATAAAGAACCAGTAATAAACTGTACAAAACTCAATAAAGAATTAGTCAACAAACTGTACAAAACTCAATAAAGAACCAGTCAATAAACTGTACAAAACTCAATAAAGAACCAGTCAATAAACTGTACAAAACTCAATAAAAAACCAGTCAATAAACTGTACAAAACACAATAAAGAATCAGTCAATAAACTATACAAAACTAAATAAAGAACCAGTCAATAAACTGTACAAAACTAAATAAAGAAACAGTCAATAAACTGTACAAAACTCAATAAAGGAACAGTCAATAAATTGTACAAAACTCAATAAAGAACCAGCCAAAAACTGTACAAAACTCAATAAAGAAACAGTCAAAAAACTGTACAAAACTCAATAAAGAATCAGTCAATAAACTATACAAAACTCAATAAAGAAACAGTCAATAAACTGTACAAAACTGAATAAAGAACCAGTCAATAAACTGTGCAAAACTGAATAAAGAACCAGTCAATAAACTGTACAAAACTCAATACAGAAACAGTCAATAAACTGTACAAAACTAAATAAAGAACCAGTCAATAAACTGTACAAAACTCAATAAAGAACCAGTCAATAAACTGTACAAAACTCAAAAACAGTCCAAAAACTGTACAAAACTCAATGAAGAATCAGTCAATAAACTATACAAAAGTCAATAAAGAATCAGTCAATAAACTGTGCAAAACTCAATAAAGAACCAGTCAATAAACTGTACAAAACTCAATAAAGAACCAGTCAATAAACTGTACAAAACTCAATAAAGAAACAGTCAATAAACTGTACAAAACTAAATAAAGAACCAGCCAAAAACTGTACAAAAGTCAATAAAGAAACAGTCAAAAAACTGTACAAAACTCAATAAAGAATCAGTCAATAAACTATACAAAACTCAATAAAGAAACAGTCAATAAACTGCACAAAACTGAACAAAGAACCAGTCAATAAACTGTACAAAACTGAATAAAGAACCAGTAATAAACTGTACAAAACTCAATAAAGAATTAGTCAACAAACTGTACAAAACTCAATAAAGAAACAGTCAAAAAACTGTACAAAACTCAATAAAGAATCAGTCAATAAACTATACAAAACTCAATAAAGAAACAGTCAATAAACTGTAAAAAACTGAATAAACAACCAGTCAATAAACTGTGCAAAACTGAATAAAGAACCAGTCAATAAACTGTACAAAACTCAATATAGAAACAGTCAATAAACTGTACAAAACTGAATAAAGAACCAGTCAGTAAACAGAACAAAACTGAACAAAGAACCAGTCAATAAACTGTACAAAATTCAATAAAGAAACAGTCAATAAACTGTACAAAACTCAATAAAAAACCAGTCAATAAACTGTACAAAACACAATAAAGAACCAGTCAATAAACTATACCAAACACAATAAAGAACCAGTCAATAAACTATACAAAACTAAATAAAGAACCAGTCAATAAACTGTACAAAACTAAATAAAGAAACAGTCAATAAACTGTACAAAACTCAATAAAGAAACAGTCAATAAACTGTACAAAACTAAATAAAGAACCAGCCAAAAACTGTACAAAAGTCAATAAAGAAACAGTCAAAAAACTGTACAAAACTCAATAAAGAATCAGTCAATAAACTATACAAAACTCCATAAAGAAACAGTCAATAAACTGTACAAAACTGAACAAAGAACCAGTCAATAAACTGTACAAAACTGAATAAAGAACCAGTAATAAACTGTACAAAACTCAATAAAGAATTAGTCAACAAACTGTACAAAACTCAATAAAGAACCAGTCAATAAACTGTACAAAACTCAATAAAGAACCAGTCAATAAACTGTACAAAACTCAATAAAAACCAGTCAATAAACTGTACAAAACACAATAAAGAATCAGTCAATAAACTATACAAAACTAAATAAAGAACCAGTCAATAAACTGTACAAAACTAAATAAAGAAACAGTCAATAAACTGTACAAAACTCAATAAAGGAACAGTCAATAAATTGTACAAAACTCAATAAAGAACCAGCCAAAAACTGTACAAAACTCAATAAAGAAACAGTCAAAAAACTGTACAAAACTCAATAAAGAATCAGTCAATAAACTGTACAAAACTCAATAAAGAAACAGTCAATAAACTGTACAAAACTGAATAAAGAACCAGTCAATAAACTGTGCAAAACTGAATAAAGAACCAGTCAATAAACTGTACAAAACTCAATATAGAAACAGTCAATAAACTGTACAAAACTAAATAAAGAACCAGTCAATAAAATGTACAAAACTCAATAAAGAACCAGTCAATAAACTGTACAAAACTCAAAAACAGTCCAAAAACTGTACAAAACTCAATGAAGAATCAGTCAATAAACTATACAAAAGTCAATAAAGAATCAGTCAATAAACTGTGCAAAACTGAATAAAGAACCAGTCAATAAACTGTACAAAACTCAATAAAGAAACAGTCAATAAACTGTACAAAACTCAATAAAGAACCAGCCAAAAACTGTACAAAACTCAATAAAGAAACAGTCAAAAAACTGTACAAAACTCAATAAAGAATCGTCAATAAACTACACAAAACTCAATAAAGAAACAGTCAATAAACTGAAAAAAAATGAATAAAGAACCAGTCAATAAACTGTGCAAAACTGAATAAAGAACCAGTCAATAAACTGTACAAAACTCAATATAGAAACAGTCAATAAACTGTACAAAACTGAATAAAGAACCAGTCAATAAACAGAACAAAACTGAACAAAAAACCAGTCAATAAACTGTACAAAATTCAATAAAGAAACAGTCAATAAACTGTACAAAACTGAATAAAGAACCAGTAATAAACTGTACAAAACTCAATAAAGAACCAGTCAATAAACTGTACAAAACTCAATAAAGAACCAGTCAATAAACTGTACAAAACTCAATAAAGAACCAGTCAATAAACTGTACAAAACTCAATAAAAAACCAGTCAATAAACTATACAAAACTAAATAAAGAACCAGTCAATAAACTGTACAAAACTAAATAAAGAAACAGTCAATAAACTGTACAAAACTCAATAAAGAACCAGTCAATAAACTGTACAAAACTAAATAAAGAACCAGCCAAAAACTGTACAAAAGTCAATAAAGAAACAGTCAAAAAACTGTACAAAACTCAATAAAGAATCAGTCAATAAACTATACAAAACTCAATAAAGAAACAGTCAATAAACTGTACAAAACTGAACAAAGAACCAGTCAATAAACTGTACAAAACTGAATAAAGAACCAGTAATAAACTGTACAAAACTCAATGAAGAACCAGTCAATAAACTGTACAAAACTCAATAAAAAACCAGTCAATAAACTGTACAAAACACAATAAAGAACCAGTCAATAAACTATACTAAACACAATAAAGAACCAGTCAATAAACTGTACAAAACACAATAAAGAATCAGTCAATAAACTATACAAAACTAAATAAAGAACCAGTCAATAAACTGTACAAAACTAAATAAAGAAACAGTCAATAAACTGTACAAAACTCAATAAAGGAACAGTCAATAAATTGTACAAAACTCAATAAAGAACCAGCCAAAAACTGTACAAAACTCAATAAAGAAACAGTCAAAAAACTGTACAAAACTCAATAAAGAATCAGTCAATAAACTATACAAAACTCAATAAAGAAACAGTCAATAAACTGTACAAAACTGAATAAAGAACCAGTCAATAAACTGTGCAAAACTGAATAAAGAACCAGTCAATAAACTGTACAAAACTCAATATAGAAACAGTCAATAAACTGTACAAAACTAAATAAAGAAACAGTCAGTAAACTGTACAAAACTCAATAAAGAACCAGTCAATAAACTGTACAAAACTGAATAAAGAACCAGTCAATAAACTGTACAAAACTCAATAAAGAACCAGTCAACAAACTTTACAAAACTGAACAACGAACCAGTCAATAAACTGTACAAAACTAAATAAAGGACCAGTCAATAAACTGTACAAAACACAATAAAGAACCAGTCAATAAACTATACTAAACACAATAAAGAACCAGTCAATAAACTATACAAAACTAAATAAAGAACCAGTCAATAAACTGTACAAAACTAAATAAAGAAACAGTCAATAAACTGTACAAAACTCAATAAAGAAACAGTCAATAAACTGTACAAAACTAAATAAAGAACCAGCCAAAAACTGTACAAAAGTCAATAAAGAAACAGTCAAAAAACTGTACAAAACTCAATAAAGAATCAGTCAATAAACTATACAAAACTCCATAAAGAAACAGTAAATAAACTGTACAAAACTGAACAAAGAACCAGTCAATAAACTGTACAAAACTGAATAAAGAACCAGTAATAAACTGTACAAAACTCAATAAAGAATTAGTCAACAAACTGTACAAAACTCAATAAAGAACCAGTCAATAAACTGTACAAAACTCAATAAAGAACCAGTCAATAAACTGTACAAAACTCAATAAAAAACCAGTCAATAAACTGTACAAAACACAATAAAGAATCAGTCAATAAACTATACAAAACTAAATAAAGAACCAGTCAATAAACTGTACAAAACTAAATAAAGAAACAGTCAATAAACTGTACAAAACTCAATAAAGGAACAGTCAATAAATTGTACAAAACTCAATAAAGAACCAGCCAAAAACTGTACAAAACTCAATAAAGAAACAGTCAAAAAAACTGTACAAAACTCAATAAAGAATCAGTCAATAAACTATACAAAACTCAATAAAGAAACAGTCAATAAACTGTACAAAACTGAATAAAGAACCAGTCAATAAACTGTGCAAAACTGAATAAAGAACCAGTCAATAAACTGTACAAAACTCAATACAGAAACAGTCAATAAACTGTACAAAACTCAATAAAGAACCAGTCAATAAACTGTACAAAACTCAATAAAGAACCAGTCAATAAACTGTACAAAACTCAAAAACAGTCCAAAAACTGTACAAAACTCAATGAAGAATCAGTCAATAAACTATACAAAAGTCAATAAAGAATCAGTCAATAAACTGTGCAAAACTGAATAAAGAACCAGTCAATAAACTGTACAAAACTCAATAAAGAAACAGTCAATAAACTGTACAAAACTCAATAAAGAACCAGCCAAAAACTGTACAAAACTCAATAAAGAAACAGTCAAAAAACTGTACAAAACTCAATAAAGAATCGTCAATAAACTATACAAAACTCAATAAAGAAACAGTCAATAAACTGAAAAAAAATGAATAAAGAACCAGTCAATAAACTGTGCAAAACTGAATAAAGAACCAGTCAATAAACTGTACAAAACTCAATATAGAAACAGTCAATAAACTGTACAAAACTGAATAAAGAACCAGTCAATAAACAGAACAAAACTGAACAAAAAACCAGTCAATAAACTGTACAAAATTCAATAAAGAAACAGTCAATAAACTGTACAAAACTGAATAAAGAACCAGTAATAAACTGTACAAAACTCAATAAAGAACCAGTCAATAAACTGTACAAAACTCAATAAAGAACCAGTCAATAAACTGTACAAAACTCAATAAAGAACCAGTCAATAAACTGTACAAAACACAATAAAGAACCAGTCAATAAACTATACAAAACTAAATAAAGAACCAGTCAATAAACTGTACAAAACTAAATAAAGAAACAGTCAATAAACTGTACAAAACTCAATAAAGAAACAGTCAATAAACTGTACAAAACTAAATAAAGAACCAGCCAAAAACTGTACAAAAGTCAATAAAGAAACAGTCAAAAAACTGTACAAAACTCAATAAAGAATCAGTCAATAAACTATACAAAACTCAATAAAGAAACAGTCAATAAACTGTACAAAACTGAACAAAGAACCAGTCAATAAACTGTACAAAACTGAATAAAGAACCAGTAATAAACTGTACAAAACTCAATGAAGAACCAGTCAATAAACTGTACAAAACTCAATAAAAAACCAGTCAATAAACTGTACAAAACACAATAAAGAACCAGTCAATAAACTATACTAAACACAATAAAGAACCAGTCAATAAACTATACAAAACTAAATAAAGAACCAGTCAATAAACTGTACAAAACTAAATAAAGAAACAGTCAATAAACTGTACAAAACTCAATAACGAAACAGTCAATAAACTGTACAAAACTAAATAAAGAACCAGCCAAAAACTGTACAAAAGTCAATAAAGAAACAGTCAAAAAACTGTACAAAACTCAATAAAGAATCAGTCAATAAACTATACAAAACTCCATAAAGAAACAGTCAATAAACTGTACAAAACTGAACAAAGAACCAGTCAATAAACTGTACAAAACTGAATAAAGAACCAGTAATAAACTGTACAAAACTCAATAAAGAATTAGTCAACAAACTGTACAAAACTCAATAAAGAACCAGTCAATAAACTGTACAAAACTCAATAAAGAACCAGTCAATAAACTGTACAAAACTCAATAAAAAACCAGTCAATAAACTGTACAAAACACAATAAAGAATCAGTCAATAAACTATACAAAACTAAATAAAGAACCAGTCAATAAACTGTACAAAACTAAATAAAGAAACAGTCAATAAACTGTACAAAACTCAATAAAGGAACAGTCAATAAATTGTACAAAACTCAATAAAGAACCAGCCAAAAACTGTACAAAACTCAATAAAGAAACAGTCAAAAAACTGTACAAAACTCAATAAAGAATCAGTCAATAAACTATACAAAACTCAATAAAGAAACAGTCAATAAACTGTACAAAACTGAATAAAGAACCAGTCAATAAACTGTGCAAAACTGAATAAAGAACCAGTCAATAAACTGTACAAAACTCAATATAGAAACAGTCAATAAACTGTACAAAACTAAATAAAGAAACAGTCAGTAAACTGTACAAAACTCAATAAAGAACCAGTCAATAAACTGTACAAAACTGAATAAAGAACCAGTCAATAAACTGTACAAAACTCAATAAAGAACCAGTCAACAAACTTTACAAAACTGAACAACGAACCAGTCAATAAACTGTACAAAACTAAATAAAGGACCAGTCAATAAACTGTACAAAACTGAACAAAGAACCATTCAATAAAGTGTACAAAACTGAATAAAGAACCAGTAATAAACTGAACAAAACTCAATAAAGAAATAGTCAATAAACTGTACAAAACTCAATAAAGAACCAATCAATAAACTGTACAAAACTCAATAAAGAACCAGTCAATAAACTGTACAAAACTCAAAAACAGTCCAAAATCTGTACAAAACTCAATGAAGAATCAGTCAATAAACTATACAAAAGTCAATAAAGAATCAGTCAATAAACTGTGCAAAACTGAATAAAGAACCAGTCAATAAACTGTACAAAACTCAATAAAGAAACAGTCAATAAACTGTACAAAACTCAATAAAGAACCAGCCAAAAACTGTACAAAACTCAATAAAGAAACAGTCAAAAAACTGTACAAAACTCAATAAAGAATCAGTCAATAAACTATACAAAACTCAATAAGGAAACAGTCAATAAACTGTAAAAAACTGAATAAAGAACCAGTCAATAAACTGTGCAAAACTGAATAAAGAACCAGTCAATAAACTGTACAAACCTCAATATAGAAACAGTCAATAAACTGTACAAAACTGAATAAAGAACCAGTCAATAAACAGAACAAAACTGAACAAAGAACCAGTCAATAAACTGTACAAAATTCAATAAAGAAACAGTCAATAAACTGTACAAAACTGAATAAAGAACCAGTAATAAACTGTACAAAACTCAATAAAGAACCAGTCAATAAACTGTACAAAACTCAATAAAGAACCAGTCAATAAACTGTACAAAACTCAATAAAAAACCAGTCAATAAACTGTACAAAACACAATAAAGAACCAGTCAATAAACTATACAAAACTAAATAAAGAACCAGTCAATAAACTGTACAAAACTAAATGAAGAAACAGTCAATAAACTGTACAAAACTCAATAAAGAAACAGTCAATAAACTGTACAAAACTAAATAAAGAACCAGCCAAAAACTGTACAAAAGTCAATAAAGAACCAGTCAATAAACTGTACAAAACTAAATAAAGAACCAGCCAAAAACTGTACAAAAGTCAATAAAGAAACAGTCAAAAAACTGTACAAAACTCAATAAAGAATCAGTCAATAAACTATACAAAACTCAATAAAGAAACAGTCAATAAACTGTACAAAACTGAACAAAGAACCAGTCAATAAACTGTACAAAACTGAATAAAGAACCAGTAATAAACTGTACAAAACTCAATAAAGGATTAGTCAACAAACTGAACAAAACTCAATAAAGAACCAGTCAATAAACTGTACAAAACTCAATAAAGAACCAGTCAATAAACTGTACAAAACTCAATAAAGAAACAGTCAATAAACTGTACAAAACTAAATAAAGAACCAGCCAAAAACTGTACAAAAGTCAATAAAGAAACAGTCAAAAAACTGTACAAAACTCAATAAAGAAACAGTCAATAAACTGTACAAAACTCAATAAAGAAACAGTCAATAAACTGTACAAAACTGAACAAAGAACCAGTCAATAAACTGTACAAAACTGAATAAAGAACCAGTAATAAACTGTACAAAACTCAATAAAGAATTAGTCAACAAACTGTACAAAACTCAATAAAGAAACAGTCAAAAAACTGTACAAAACTCAATAAAGAATCAGTCAATAAACTATACAAAACTCAATAAAGAAACAGTCAATAAACTGTAAAAAACTGAATAAAGAACCAGTCAATAAACTGTGCAAAACTGAATAAAGAACCAGTCAATAAACTGTACAAAACTCAATAAAGAAACAGTCAATAAACTGTACAAAACTGAATAAAGAACCAGTCAATAAACAGAACAAAACTGAACAAAGAACCAGTCAATAAACTGTACAAAATTCAATAAAGAAACAGTCAATAAACTGTACAAAACTGAATGAAGAACCAGTAATAAACTGTACAAAACTCAATAAAGAACCAGTCAATAAACTGTACAAAACTCAATAAAGAACCAGTCAATAAACTGTACAAAACTCAATAAAAAACCAGTCAATAAACTGTACAAAACACAATAAAGAACCAGTCAATAAACTATACAAAACTAAATAAAGAACCAGTCAATAAACTGTACAAAACTAAATAAAGAAACAGTCAATAAACTGTACAAAACTCAATAAAGAAACAGTCAATAAACTGTACAAAACTAAATAAAGAACCAGCCAAAAACTGTACAAAAGTCAATAAAGAAACAGTCAAAAAACTGTACAAAACTCAATAAAGAATCAGTCAATAAACTATACAAAACTCAATAAAGAAACAGTCAATAAACTGTACAAAACTGAACAAAGAACCAGTCAATAAACTGTACAAAACTGAATAAAGAACCAGTAATAAACTGTACAAAACTCAATAAAGAATTAGTCAACAAACTGTACAAAACTCAATAAAGAACCAGTCAATAAACTGTACAAAACTCAATAAAGAACCAGTCAATAAACTGTACAAAACTCAATAAAAAACCAGTCAATAAACTGTACAAAACACAATAAAGAACCAGTCAATAAACTATACTAAACACAATAAAGAACCAGTCAATAAACTATACAAAACTCAATAAAGAATCAGTCAATAAACTGTGCAAAACTGAATAAAGAACCAGTCAATAAACTGTACAAAACTCAATAAAGAAACAGTCAATAAACTGTACAAAACTCAATAAAGAACCAGCCAAAAACTGTACAAAACTCAATAAAGAAACAGTCAAAAAACTGTAAAAAAAATGAATAAAGAACCAGTCAATAAACTGTGCAAAACTGAGTAAAGAACCAGTCAATAAACTGTACAAAACTCAATATAGAAACAGTCAATAAACTGTACAAAACTGAATAAAGAACCAGTCAATAAACAGAACAAAACTGAACAAAAAACCAGTCAATAAACTGTACAAAATTCAATAAAGAAACAGTCAATAAACTGTACAAAACTCAATAAAGAACCAGTAATAAACTGAACAAAACTCAATAAAGAAATAGTCAATAAACTGTACAAAACTCAATAAAAAACCAATCAATAAACTGTACAAAACTCAATAAAGAACCAGTAATAAACTGTACAAAACTCAATAAAGAACCAGTCAATAAACTGTACAAAATTCAATAAAGAAACAGTCAATAAACTGTACAAAACTGAATGAAGAACCAGTAATAAACTGTACAAAACTCAATAAAGAACCAGTCAATAAACTGTACAAAACTCAATAAAGAACCAGTCAATAAACTGTACAAAACTCAATAAAAAACCAGTCAATAAACTGTACAAAACACAATAAAGAACCAGTCAATAAACTATACAAAACTAAATAAAGAACCAGTCAATAAACTGTACAAAACTAAATAAAGAAACAGTCAATAAACTGTACAAAACTCAATAAAGAAACAGTCAATAAACTGTACAAAACTAAATAAAGAACCAGCCAAAAACTGTACAAAAGTCAATAAAGAAACAGTCAAAAAACTGTACAAAACTCAATAAAGAATCAGTCAATAAACTATACAAAACTCAATAAAGAAACAGTCAATAAACTGTACAAAACTGAACAAAGAACCAGTCAATAAACTGTACAAAACTGAATAAAGAACCAGTAATAAACTGTACAAAACTCAATAAAGAATTAGTCAACAAACTGTACAAAACTCAATAAAGAACCAGTCAATAAACTGTACAAAACTCAATAAAGAACCAGTCAATAAACTGTACAAAACTCAATAAAAAACCAGTCAATAAACTGTACAAAACACAATAAAGAACCAGTCAATAAACTATACTAAACACAATAAAGAACCAGTCAATAAACTATACAAAACTCAATAAAGAATCAGTCAATAAACTGTGCAAAACTGAATAAAGAACCAGTCAATAAACTGTACAAAACTCAATAAAGAAACAGTCAATAAACTGTACAAAACTCAATAAAGAACCAGCCAAAAACTGTACAAAACTCAATAAAGAAACAGTCAAAAAACTGTACAAAACTCAATAAAGAATCGTCAATAAACTATACAAAACTCAATAAAGAAACAGTCAATAAACTGAAAAAAAATCAATAAAGAACCAGTCAATAAACTGTGCAAAACTGAATAAAGAACCAGTCAATAAACTGTACAAAACTCAATATAGAAACAGTCAATAAACTGTACAAAACTGAATAAAGAACCAGTCAATAAACAGAACAAAACTGAACAAAAAACCAGTCAATAAACTGTACAAAATTCAATAAAGAAACAGTCAATAAACTGTACAAAACTCAATAAAGAACCAGTAATAAACTGAACAAAACTCAATAAAGAAATAGTCAATAAACTGTACAAAACTCAATAAAAAACCAATCAATAAACTGTACAAAACTCAATAAAGAACCAGTCAATAAACTGTACAAAACTCAAAAACAGTCCAAAAACTGTACAAAACTCAAGGAAGAATCAGTCAATAAACTATACAAAAGTCAATAAAGAATCAGTCAATAAACTGTGCAAAACTGAATAAAGAACCAGTCAATAAACTGTACAAAACTCAATAAAGAAACAGTCAATAAACTGTACAAAACTCAATAAAGAATCAGTCAATAAACTATACAAAACTCAATAAAGAAACAGTCAATAAACTGTAAAAAACTGAATAAAGAACCAGTCAATAAACTGTGCAAAACTGAATAAAGAACCAGTCAATAAACTGTACAAAACTCAATATAGAAACAGTCAATAAACTGTACAAAACTGAATAAAGAACCAGTCAATAAACAGAACAAAACTGAACAAAGAACCAGTCAATAAACTGTACAAAAGTCAATAAAGAACCAGTCAATAAACTGTACAAAACTCAATAAAAAACCAGTCAATAAACTGTACAAAACACAATAAAGAACCAGTCAATAAACTATACAAAACTAAATAAAGAACCAGTCAATAAACTGTACAAAACTAAATGAAGAAACAGTCAATAAACTGTACAAAACTCAATAAAGAAACAGTCAATAAACTGAAAAAAAATGAATAAAGAACCAGTCAATAAACTGTGCAAAACTGAGTAAAGAACCAGTCAATAAACTGTACAAAACTCAATATAGAAACAGTCAATAAACTGTACAAAACTGAATAAAGAACCAGTCAATAAACAGAACAAAACTGAACAAAAAACCAGTCAATAAACTGTACAAAATTCAATAAAGAAACAGTCAATAAACTGTACAAAACTCAATAAAGAACCAGTAATAAACTGAACAAAACTCAATAAAGAAATAGTCAATAAACTGTACAAAACTCAATAAAAAACCAATCAATAAACTGTACAAAACTCAATAAAGAACCAGTAATAAACTGTACAAAACTCAATAAAGAACCAGTCAATAAACTGTACAAAATTCAATAAAGAAACAGTCAATAAACTGTACAAAACTGAATGAAGAACCAGTAATAAACTGTACAAAACTCAATAAAGAACCAGTCAATAAACTGTACAAAACTCAATAAAGAACCAGTCAATAAACTGTACAAAACTCAATAAAAAACCAGTCAATAAACTGTACAAAACACAATAAAGAACCAGTCAATAAACTATACAAAACTAAATAAAGAACCAGTCAATAAACTGTACAAAACTAAATAAAGAAACAGTCAATAAACTGTACAAAACTCAATAAAGAAACAGTCAATAAACTGTACAAAACTAAATAAAGAACCAGCCAAAAACTGTACAAAAGTCAATAAAGAAACAGTCAAAAAACTGTACAAAACTCAATAAAGAATCAGTCAATAAACTATACAAAACTCAATAAAGAAACAGTCAATAAACTGTACAAAACTGAACAAAGAACCAGTCAATAAACTGTACAAAACTGAATAAAGAACCAGTAATAAACTGTACAAAACTCAATAAAGAATTAGTCAACAAACTGTACAAAACTCAATAAAGAACCAGTCAATAAACTGTACAAAACTCAATAAAGAACCAGTCAATAAACTGTACAAAAGTCAATAAAGAACCAGTCAATAAACTGTACAAAACTCAATAAAAAACCAGTCAATAAACTGTACAAAACACAATAAAGAACCAGTCAATAAACTATACAAAACTCAATAAAGAATCAGTCAATAAACTGTGCAAAACTGAATAAAGAACCAGTCAATAAACTGTACAAAACTCAATAAAGAAACAGTCAATAAACTGTACAAAACTCAATAAAGAACCAGCCAAAAACTGTACAAAACTCAATAAAGAAACAGTCAAAAAACTGTACAAAACTCAATAAAGAATCGTCAATAAACTATACAAAACTCAATAAAGAAACAGTCAATAAACTGAAAAAAAATGAATAAAGAACCAGTCAATAAACTGTGCAAAACTGAATAAAGAACCAGTCAATAAACTGTACAAAACTCAATATAGAAACAGTCAATAAACTGTACAAAACTGAATAAAGAACCAGTCAATAAACAGAACAAAACTGAACAAAAAACCAGTCAATAAACTGTACAAAATTCAATAAAGAAACAGTCAATAAACTGTACAAAACTCAATAAAGAACCAGTAATAAACTGAACAAAACTCAATAAAGAAATAGTCAATAAACTGTACAAAACTCAATAAAAAACCAATCAATAAACTGTACAAAACTCAATAAAGAACCAGTCAATAAACTGTACAAAACTCAAAAACAGTCCAAAAACTGTACAAAACTCAAGGAAGAATCATTCAATAAACTATACAAAAGTCAATAAAGAATCAGTCAATAAACTGTGCAAAACTGAATAAAGAACCAGTCAATAAACTGTACAAAACTCAATAAAGAAACAGTCAATAAACTGTACAAAACTCAATAAAGAATCAGTCAATAAACTATACAAAACTCAATAAAGAAACAGTCAATAAACTGTAAAAAACTGAATAAAGAACCAGTCAATAAACTGTGCAAAACTGAATAAAGAACCAGTCAATAAACTGTACAAAACTCAATATAGAAACAGTCAATAAACTGTACAAAACTGAATAAAGAACCAGTCAATAAACAGAACAAAACTGAATAAAGAACCAGTCAATAAACTGTACAAAATTCAATAAAGAAACAGTCAATAAACTGTACAAAACTGAATAAAGAACCAGTAATAAACTGTACAAAACTCAATAAAGAACCAGTCAACAAACTGTACAAAACTCAATAAAGAACCAGTCAATAAACTGTACAAAACTCAATAAAAAACCAGTCAATAAACTGTACAAAACACAATAAAGAACCAGTCAATAAACTATACAAAACTAAATAAAGAACCAGTCAATAAACTGTACAAAACTAAATAAAGAAACAGTCAATAAACTGTACAAAACGCAATAAAGAAACAGTCAATAAACTGTACAAAGCTAAATAAAGAACCAGCCAAAAACTGTACAAAAGTCAATAAAGAAACAGTCAAAAAACTGTACAAAACTCAATAAAGAATCAGTCAATAAACTATACAAAACTCAATAAAGAAGCAGTCAATAAACTGTACAAAACTGAAGAAAGAACCAGTCAATAAACTGTACAAAACTGAATAAACAACCAGTAATAAACTGTACAAAACTCAATAAAGAATTAGTCAACAAACTGTACAAAGCTCAATAAAGAACCAGTCAATAAACTGTACAAAACTCAATAAAGAACCAGTCAATAAACTGTACAAAACTCAATAAAAAACCAGTCAATAAACTGTACAAAACACAATAAAGAACAAGTCAATAAACTATACTAAACACAATAAAGAACCAGTCAATAAACTATACAAAACTAAATAAAGAACCAGTCAATAAACTGTACAAAACTAAATAAAGAAACAGTCAATAAACTGTACAAAACTCAATAAAGAAACAGTCAATAAACTGTACAAAACTGAATAAAGAACCAGCCAAAAACTGTACAAAAGTCAATAAAGAAACAGTCAAAAAACTGTACAAAACTCAATAAAGAATCAGTCAAGAAACTATACAAAACTCCATAAAGAAAAAGTCAATAAACTGTACAAAACTGAACAAAGAACCAGTCAATAAACTGTACAAAACTGAATAAAGAACCAGTAATAAACTGTACAAAACTCAATAAAGAATTAGTCAACAAACTGTACAAAACTCAATAAAGAACCAGTCAATAAACTGTACAAAACTCAATAAAGAACCAGTCAATAAACTGTACAAAACTCAAAAACAGTCCAAAAACTGTACAAAACTCAATGAAGAATCAGTCAATAAACTATACAAAAGTCAATAAAGAATCAGTCAATAAACTGTGCAAAACTGAATAAAGAACCAGTCAATAAACTGTACAAAACTCAATAAAGAAACAGTCAATACAATAAACTGTACAAAACTCAATAAAGAACCAGCCAAAAACTGTACAAAACTCAATAAAGAAACAGTCAAAAAACTGTACAAAACTCAATAAAGAATCGTCAATAAACTGTACAAAACTCAATAAAGAAACAGTCAATAAACTGAAAAAAAATGAATAAAGAACCAGTCAATAAACTGTGCAAAACTGAATAAAGAACCAGTCAATAAACTGTACAAAACTCAATATAGAAACAGTCAATAAACTGTACAAAACTGAATAAAGAACCAGTCAATAAACAGAACAAAACTGAACAAAAACCAGTCAATAAACTGTACAAAATTCAATAAAGAAACAGTCAATAAACTGTACAAAACTGAATAAAGAACCAGTAATAAACTGTACAAAACTCAATAAAGAACCAGTCAATAAACTGTACAAAACTCAATAAAGAACCAGTCAATAAACTGTACAAAACTCAATAAAAAACCAGTCAATAAACTGTACAAAACACAATAAAGAACCAGTCAATAAACTATACAAAACTAAATAAAGAACCAGTCAATAAACTGTACAAAACTAAATAAAGAAACAGTCAATAAACTGTACAAAACTCAATAAAGAAACAGTCAATAAACTGTACAAAACTAAATAAAGAACCAGCCAAAAACTGTACAAAAGTCAATAAAGAAACAGTCAAAAAACTGTACAAAACTCAATAAAGAATCAGTCAATAAACTATACAAAACTCAATAAAGAAACAGTCAATAAACTGTACAAAACTGAACAAAGAACCAGTCAATAAACTGTACAAAACTGAATAAAGAACCAGTAATAAACTGTACAAAACTCAATGAAGAACCAGTCAATAAACTGTACAAAACTCAATAAAAAAGCAGTCAATAAACTGTACAAAACACAATAAAGAACCAGTCAATAAACTATACTAAACACAATAAAGAACCAGTCAATAAACTATACAAAACTAAATAAAGAACCAGTCAATAAACTGTACAAAACTCAATAAAGGAACAGTCAATAAATTGTACAAAACTCAATAAAGAACCAGCCAAAAACTGTACAAAACTCAATAAAGAAACAGTCAAAAAACTGTACAAAACTCAATAAAGAATCAGTCAATAAACTATACAAAACTCAATAAAGAAACAGTCAATAAACTGTACAAAACTGAATAAAGAACCAGTCAATAAACTGTGCAAAACTGAATAAAGAACCAGTCAATAAACTGTACAAAACTCAGTATAGAAACAGTCAATAAACTGTACAAAACTAAATAAAGAAACAGTCAGTAAACTGTACAAAACTCAATAAAGAACCAGTCAATAAACTGTACAAAACTGAATAAAGAACCAGTCAACAAACTGTACAAAACTCAATAAAGAACCAGTCAACAAACTTTACAAAACTGAACAACGAGCCAGTCAATAAACTGTACAAAACTAAATAAAGGACCAGTCAATAAACTGTACAAAACTGAACAAAGAACCATTCAATAAAGTGTACAAAACTGAATAAAGAACCAGTAATAAACTGAACAAAACTCAATAAAGAAATAGTCAATAAACTGTACAAAACTCAATAAAGAACCAATCAATAAACTGTACAAAACTCAATAAAGAACCAGTCAATAAACTGTACAAAACTCAAAAACAGTCCAAAAACTGTACAAAACTCAATGAAGAATCAGTCAATAAACTATACAAAAGTCAATAAAGAATCAGTCAATAAACTGTGCAAAACTGAATAAAAAACCAGTCAATAAACTGTACAAAACTCAATAAAGAAACAGTCAATAAACCGTACAAAACTCAATAAAGAACCAGCCAAAAACTGTACAAAACTCAATAAAGAAACAGTCAAAAAACTGTACAAAACTCAATAAAGAATCAGTCAATAAACTATACAAAACTCAATAAAGAAACAGTCAATAAACTGTAAAAAACTGAATAAAGAACCAGTCAATAAACTATGCAAAACTGAATAAAGAACCAGTCAATAAACTGTACAAAACTCAATATAGAAACAGTCAATAAACTGTACAAAACTGAATAAAGAACTAGTCAATAAACAGAACAAAACTGAACAAAGAACCAGTCAATAAACTGTACAAAATTCAATAAAGAAACAGTCAATAAACTGTACAAAACTGAATAAAGAACCAGTAATAAACTGTACAAAACTCAATAAAGAACCAGTCAATAAACTGTACAAAACTCAATAAAGAACCAGTCAATAAACTGTACAAAACTCAATAAAAAACCAGTCAATAAACTGTACAAAACACAATAAAGAACCAGTCAATAAACTATACAAAACTAAATAAAGAACCAGTCAATAAACTGTACAAAACTAAATGAAGAAACAGTCAATAAACTGTACAAAACTCAATAAAGAAACAGTCAATAAACTGTACAAAACTAAATAAAGAACCAGCCAAAAACTGTACAAAAGTCAATAAAGAACCAGTCAATAAACTGTACAAAACTAAATAAAGAACCAGCCAAAAACTGTACAAAAGTCAATAAAGAAACAGTCAAAAAACTGTACAAAACTCAATAAAGAATCAGTCAATAAACTATACAAAACTCAATAAAGAAACAGTCAATAAACTGTACAAAACTGAACAAAGAACCAGTCAATAAACTGTACAAAACTGAATAAAGAACCAGTAATAAACTGTACAAAACTCAATAAAGAATTAGTCAACAAACTGTACAAAACTCAATAAAGAACCAGTCAATAAACTGTACAAAACTCAATAAAGAACCAGTCAATAAACTGTACAAAACTCAATAAAGAAACAGTCAATAAACTGTACAAAACTAAATAAAGAACCAGCCAAAAACTGTACAAAAGTCAATAAAGAAACAGTCAAAAAAATGTACAAAACTCAATAAAGAATCAGTCAATAAACTATACAAAACTCAATAAAGAAACAGTCAATAAACTGCACAAAACTGAACAAAGAACCAGTCAATAAACTGTACAAAACTGAATAAAGAACCAGTAATAAACTGTACAAAACTCAATAAAGAATTAGTCAACAAACTGTACAAAACTCAATAAAGAAACAGTCAAAAAACTGTACAAAACTCAATAAAGAATCAGTCAATAAACTATACAAAACTCAATAAAGAAACAGTCAATAAACTGTAAAAAACTGAATAAACAACCAGTCAATAAACTGTGCAAAACTGAATAAAGAACCAGTCAATAAACTGTACAAAACTCAATATAGAAACAGTCAATAAACTGTACAAAACTGAATAAAGAACCAGTCAGTAAACAGAACAAAACTGAACAAAGAACCAGTCAATAAACTGTACAAAATTCAATAAAGAAACAGTCAATAAACTGTACAAAACTGAATAAAGAACCAGTAATAAACTGTACAAAACTCAATAAAGAACCAGTCAATAAACTGTACAAAACTCAATAAAGAACCAGTCAATAAACTGTACAAAACTCAATAAAAAACCAGTCAATAAACTGTACAAAACACAATAAAGAACCAGTCAATAAACTATACAAAACTAAATAAAGAACCAGTCAATAAACTGTACAAAACTAAATAAAGAAACAGTCAATAAACTGTACAAAACTCAATAAAGAAACAGTCAATAAACTGTACAAAACTAAATAAAGAACCAGCCAAAAACTGTACAAAAGTCAATAAAGAAACAGTCAAAAAACTGTACAAAACTCAATAAAGAATCAGTCAATAAACTATACAAAACTCAATAAAGAAACAGTCAATAAACTGTACAAAACTGAACAAAGAACCAGTCAATAAACTGTACAAAACTGAATAAAGAACCAGTAATAAACTGTACAAAACTCAATAAAGAATTAGTCAACAAACTGTACAAAACTCAATAAAGAACCAGTCAATAAACTGTACAAAACTCAATAAAGAACCAGTCAATAAACTGTACAAAACTCAATAAAAACCAGTCAATAAACTGTACAAAACACAATAAAGAACCAGTCAATAAACTATACTAAACACAATAAAGAACCAGTCAATAAACTATACAAAACTAAATAAAGAACCAGTCAATAAACTGTACAAAACTAAATAAAGAAACAGTCAATAAACTGTACAAAACTCAATAAAGAAACAGTCAATAAACTGTACAAAACTAAATAAAGAACCAGCCAAAAACTGTACAAAAGTCAATAAAGAAACAGTCAAAAAACTGTACAAAACTCAATAAAGAATCAGTCAAGAAACTATACAAAACTCCATAAAGAAACAGTCAATAAACTGTACAAAACTGAACAAAGAACCAGTCAATAAACTGTACAAAACTGAATAAAGAACCAGTAATAAACTGTACAAAACTCAATAAAGAATTAGTCAACAAACTGTACAAAACTCAATAAAGAACCAGTCAATAAACTGTACAAAACTCAATAAAGAACCAGTCAATAAACTGTACAAAACTCAAAAACAGTCCAAAAACTGTACAAAACTCAATGAAGAATCAGTCAATAAACTATACAAAAGTCAATAAAGAATCAGTCAATAAACTGTGCAAAACTGAATAAAGAACCAGTCAATAAACTGTACAAAACTCAATAAAGAAACAGTCAATAAACTGTACAAAACTCAATAAAGAACCAGCCAAAAACTGTACAAAACTCAATAAAGAAACAGTCAAAAACTGTACAAAACTCAATAAAGAATCGTCAATAAACTATACAAAACTCAATAAAGAAACAGTCAATAAACTGAAAAAAAATGAATAAAGAACCAGTCAATAAACTGTGCAAAACTGAATAAAGAACCAGTCAATAAACTGTACAAAACTCAATATAGAAACAGTCAATAAACTGTACAAAACTGAATAAAGAACCAGTCAATAAACAGAACAAAACTGAACAAAAAACCAGTCAATAAACTGTACAAAATTCAATAAAGAAACAGTCAATAAACTGTACAAAACTGAATAAAGAACCAGTAATAAACTGTACAAAACTCAATAAAGAACCAGTCAATAAACTGTACAAAACTCAATAAAGAAGCAGTCAATAAACTGTACAAAACACAATAAAAAACCAGTCAATAAACTGTACAAAACACAATAAAGAACCAGTCAATAAACTATACAAAACTAAATAAAGAACCAGTCAATAAACTGTACAAAACTAAATAAAGAAACAGTCAATAAACTGTACAAAACTAAATAAAGAAACAGTCAATAAACTGTACAAAACTCAATAAAGGAACAGTCAATAAATTGTACAAAACTCAATAAAGAACCAGCCAAAAACTGTACAAAACTCAATAAAGAAACAGTCAAAAAACTGTACAAAACTCAATAAAGAATCAGTCAATAAACTATACAAAACTCAATAAAGAAACAGTCAATAAACTGTACAAAACTGAATAAAGAACCAGTCAATAAACTGTGCAAAACTGAATAAAGAACCAGTCAATAAACTGTACAAAACTCAATATAGAAACAGTCAATAAACTGTACAAAACTAAATAAAGAAACAGTCAGTAAACTGTACAAAACTCAATAAAGAACCAGTCAATAAACTGTACAAAACTGAATAAAGAACCAGTCAATAAACTGTACAAAACTCAATAAAGAACCAGTCAACAAACTTTACAAAACTGAACAACGAACCAGTCAATAAACTGTACAAAACTAAATAAAGGACCAGTCAATAAACCGTACAAAACTGAACAAAGAACCATTCAATAAAGTGTACAAAACTGAATAAAGAACCAGTAATAAACTGAACAAAACTCAATAAAGAAATAGTCAATAAACTGTACAAAACTCAATAAAGAACCAATCAATAAACTGTACAAAACTCAATAAAGAACCAGTCAATAAACAGTACAAAACTCAAAAACAGTCCAAAAACTGTACAAAACTCAATGAAGAATCAGTCAATAAACTATACAAAAGTCAATAAAGAATCAGTCAATAAACTGTGCAAAACTGAATAAAGAACCAGTCAATAAACTGTACAAAACTCAATAAAGAAACAGTCAATAAACTGTACAAAACTCAATAAAGAACCAGCCAAAAACTGTACAAAACTCAATAAAGAAACAGTCAAAAAACTGTACAAAACTCAATAAAGAATCAGTCAATAAACTATACAAAAATCAATAAAGAAACAGTCAATAAACTGTAAAAAACTGAATAAAGAACCAGTCAATAAACTGTGCAAAACTGAATAAAGAACCAGTCAATAAACTGTACAAAACTCAATATAGAAACAGTCAATAAACTGTACAAAACTGAATAAAGAACCAGTCAATAAACAGAACAAAACTGAACAAAGAACCAGTCAATAAACTGTACAAAATTCAATAAAGAAACAGTCAATAAACTGTACAAAACTGAATAAAGAACCAGTAATAAACTGTACAAAACTCAATAAAGAACCAGTCAATAAACTGTACAAAACTCAATAAAGAACCAGTCAATAAACTGTACAAAACTCAATAAAAAACCAGTCAATAAACTGTACAAAACACAATAAAGAACCAGTCAATAAACTATACAAAACTAAATAAAGAACCAGTCAATAAACTGTACAAAACTAAATGAAGAAACAGTCAATAAACTGTACAAAACTCAATAAAGAAACAGTCAATAAACTGTACAAAACTAAATAAAGAACCAGCCAAAAACTGTACAAAAGTCAATAAAGAACCAGTCAATAAACTGTACAAAACTAAATAAAGAACCAGCCAAAAACTGTACAAAAGTCAATAAAGAAACAGTCAAAAAACTGTACAAAACTCAATAAAGAATCAGTCAATAAACTATACAAAACTCAATAAAGAAACAGTCAATAAACTGTACAAAACTGAATAAAGAACCAGTCAATAAACTGTACAAAACTGAATAAAGAACCAGTAATAAACTGTACAAAACTCAATAAAGAATTAGTCAACAAACTGTACAAAACTCAATAAAGAACCAGTCAATAAACTGTACAAAACTCAATAAAGAACCAGTCAATAAACTGTACAAAACTCAATAAAGAAACAGTCAATAAACTGTACAAAACTAAATAAAGAACCAGCCAAAAACTGTACAAAAGTCAATAAAGAAACAGTCAAAAAACTGTACAAAACTCAATAAAGAATCAGTCAATAAACTATACAAAACTCAATAAAGAAACAGTCAATAAACTGTACAAAACTGAACAAAGAACCAGTCAATAAACTGTACAAAACTGAATAAAGAACCAGTAATAAACTGTACAAAACTCAATAAAGAATTAGTCAACAAACTGTACAAAACTCAATATAGAAACAGTCAAAAAACTGTACAAAACTCAATAAAGAACCAGTCAATAAACTATACAAAACTCAATAAAGAAACAGTCAATAAACTGTAAAAAACTGAATAAACAACCAGTCAATAAACTGTGCAAAACTGAATAAAGAACCAGTCAATAAACTGTACAAAACTCAATTTAGAAACAGTCAATAAACTGTACAAAACTGAATAAAGAACCAGTCAATAAACAGAACAAAACTGAACAAAGAACCAGTCAATAAACTGTACAAAATTCAATAAAGAAACAGTCAATAAACTGTACAAAACTGAATAAAGAACCAGTAATAAACTGTACAAAACTCAATAAAGAACCAGTCAATAAACTGTACAAAACTCAATAAAGAACCAGTCAATAAACTGTACAAAACTCAATAAAAAACCAGTCAATAAACTGTACAAAACACAATAAAGAACCAGTCAATAAACTATACAAAACTAAATAAAGAACCAGTCAATAAACTGTACAAAACTAAATAAAGAAACAGTCAATAAACTGTACAAAACTCAATAAAGAAACAGTCAATAAACTGTACAAAACTAAATAAAGAACCAGCCAAAAACTGTACAAAAGTCAATAAAGAAACAGTCAAAAAACTGTACAAAACTCAATAAAGAATCAGTCAATAAACTATACAAAACTCAATAAAGAAACAGTCAATAAACTGTACAAAACTGAACAAAGAACCAGTCAATAAACTGTACAAAACTGAATAAAGAACCAGTTATAAACTGTACAAAACTCAATAAAGAATTAGTCAACAAACTGTACAAAACTCAATAAAGAACCAGTCAATAAACTGTACAAAACTCAATAAAGAACCAGTCAATAAACTGTACAAAACTCAATAAAAAACCAGTCAATAAACTGTACAAAACACAATAAAGAACCAGTCGATAAACTATACTAAACACAATAAAGAACCAGTCAATAAACTATACAAAACTAAATAAAGAACCAGTCAATAAACTGTACAAAACTAAATAAAGAAACAGTCAATAAACTGTACAAAACTCAATAAAGAAACAGTCAATAAACTGTACAAAACTAAATAAAGAACCAGCCAAAAACTGTACAAAAGTCAATAAAGAAACAGTCAAAAAACTGTACAAAACTCAATAAAGAATCAGTCAAGAAACTATACAAAACTCCATAAAGAAACAGTCAATAAACTGTACAAAACTGAAAAAAGAACCAGTCAATAAACTGTACAAAACTGAATAAAGAACCAGTAATAAACTGTACAAAACTCAATAAAGAATTAGTCAACAAACTGTACAAAACTCAATAAAGAACCAGTCAATAAACTGTACAAAACTCAATAAAGAACCAGTCAATAAACTGTACAAAACTCAAAAACAGTCCAAAAACTGTACAAAACTCAATGAAGAATCAGTCAATAAACTATACAAAAGTCAATAAAGAATCAGTCAATAAACTGTGCAAAACTGAATAAAGAACCAGTCAATAAACTGTACAAAACTCAATAAAGAAACAGTCAATAAACTGTACAAAACTCAATAAAGAACCAGCCAAAAACTGTACAAAACTCAATAAAGAAACAGTCAAAAACTGTACAAAACTCAATAAAGAATCGTCAATAAACTATACAAAACTCAATAAAGAAACAGTCAATAAACTGAAAAAAAATGAATAAAGAACCAGTCAATAAACTGTGCAAAACTGAATAAAGAACCAGTCAATAAACTGTACAAAACTCAATATAGAAACAGTCAATAAACTGTACAAAACTGAATAAAGAACCAGTCAATAAACAGAACAAAACTGAACAAAAAACCAGTCAATAAACTGTACAAAATTCAATAAAGAAACAGTCAATAAACTGTACAAAACTGAATAAAGAACCAGTAATAAACTGTACAAAACTCAATAAAGAACCAGTCAATAAACTGTACAAAACTCAATAAAGAACCAGTCAATAAACTGTACAAAACACAATAAAAAACCAGTCAATAAACTGTACAAAACACAATAAAGAACCAGTCAATAAACTATACAAAACTAAATAAAGAACCAGTCAATAAACTGTACAAAACTAAATAAAGAAACAGTCAATAAACTGTACAAAACTCAATAAAGAAACAGTCAATAAACTGTACAAAACTAAATAAAGAACCAGCCAAAAACTGTACAAAAGTCAATAAAGAAACAGTCAAAAAACTGTACAAAACTCAATAAAGAATCAGTCAATAAACTATACAAAACTCAATAAAGAAACAGTCAATAAACTGTACAAAACTGAACAAAGAACCAGTCAATAAACTGTACAAAACTGAATAAAGAACCAGTAATAAACTGTACAAAACTCAATGAAGAACCAGTCAATAAACTGTACAAAACTGAATAAAAAACCAGTCAATAAACTGTACAAAACACAATAAAGAACCAGTCAATAAACTATACTAAACACTATAAAGAACCAGTCAATAAACTATACAAAACTAAATAAGGAACCAGTCAATAAACTGTACAAAACTAAATAAAGAAACAGTCAATAAACTGTACAAAACTCAATAAAGAAACAGTCAATAAACTGTACAAAACTAAATAAAGAACCAGCCAAAAACTGTACAAAAGTCAATAAAGAAACAGTCAAAAAACTGTACAAAACTCAATAAAGAATCAGTCAATAAACTATACAAAACTCCATAAAGAAACAGTCAATAAACTGTACAAAACTGAACAAAGAACCAGTCAATAAACTGTACAAAACTGAATAAAGAACCAGTAATAAACTGTACAAAACTCAATAAAGAATTAGTCAACAAACTGTACAAAACTCAATAAAGAACCAGTCAATAAACTGTACAAAACTCAATAAAGAACCAGTCAATAAACTGTACAAAACTCAATAAAAAACCAGTCAATAAACTGTACAAAACACAATAAAGAATCAGTAAATAAACTATACAAAACTAAATAAAGAACCAGTCAATAAACTGTACAAAACTAAATAAAGAAACAGTCAATAAACTGTACAAAACTCAATAAAGGAACAGTCAATAAATTGTACAAAACTCAATAAAGAACCAGCCAAAAACTGTACAAAACTCAATAAAGAAACAGTCAAAAAACTGTACAAAACTCAATAAAGAATCATACAATAAACTATACAAAACTCAATAAAGAAACAGTCAATAAACTGTACAAAACTGAATAAAGAACCAGTCAATAAACTGTGCAAAACTGAATAAAGAACCAGTCAATAAACTGTACAAAACTCAATATAGAAACAGTCAATAAACTGTACAAAACTAAATAAAGAAACAGTCAGTAAACTGTACAAAACTCAATAAAGAACCAGTCAATAAACTGAAAAAAAATGAATAAAGAACCAGTCAATAAACTGTGCAAAACTCAATAAAGAACCAGTCAATAAACTGTACAAAACTCAATATAGAAACAGTCAATAAACTGTACAAAACTGAATAAAGAACCAGTCAATAAACAGAACAAAACTGAACAAAAAACCAGTCAATAAACTGTACAAAATTCAATAAAGAAACAGTCAATAAACTGTACAAAACTGAATAAAGAACCAGTCAATAAACTGTACAAAACTCAATAAAGAACCAGTCAATAAACTGTACAAAACTCAATAAAGAACCAGTCAATAAACTGTACAAAACACAATAAAAAACCAGTCAATAAACTGTACAAAACACAATAAAGAACCAGTCAATAAACTATACAAAACTAAATAAAGAACCAGTCAATAAACTGTACAAAACTAAATAAAGAAACAGTCAATAAACTGTACAAAACTCAATAAAGAAACAGTCAATAAACTGTACAAAACTAAATAAAGAACCAGCCAAAAACTGTACAAAAGTCAATAAAGAAACAGTCAAAAAACTGTACAAAACTCAATAAAGAATCAGTCAATAAACTATACAAAACTCAATAAAGAAACAGTCAATAAACTGTACAAAACTGAACAAAGAACCAGTCAATAAACTGCACAAAACTGAATAAAGAACCAGTAATAAACTGTACAAAACTCAATGAAGAACCAGTCAATAAACTGTACAAAAGTCAAAAAAGAACCAGTCAATAAACTGCACAAAACACAATAAAGAACCAGTCAATAAACTATACTAAACACTATAAAGAACCAGTCAATAAACTATACAAAACTAAATAAGGAACCAGTCAATAAACTGTACAAAACTAAATAAAGAAACAGTCAATAAACTGTACAAAACTCAATAAAGAAACAGTCAATAAACTGTACAAAACTAAATAAAGAACCAGCCAAAAACTGTACAAAAGTCAATAAAGAAACAGTCAAAAAACTGTACAAAACTCAATAAAGAATCAGTCAATAAACTATACAAAACTCCATAAAGAAACAGTCAATAAACTGTACAAAACTGAACAAAGAACCAGTCAATAAACTGTACAAAACTGAATAAAGAACCAGTAATAAACTGTACAAAACTCAATAAAGAATTAGTCAACAAACTGTACAAAACTCAATAAAGAACCAGTCAATAAACTGTACAAAACTCAATAAAGAACCAGTCAATAAACTGTACAAAACTCAATAAAAAAACAGTCAATAAACTGTACAAAACACAATAAAGAATCAGTAAATAAACTATACAAAACTAAATAAAGAACCAGTCAATAAACTGTACAAAACTAAATAAAGAAACAGTCAATAAACTGTACAAAACTCAATAAAGGAACAGTCAATAAATTGTACAAAACTCAATAAAGAACCAGCCAAAAACTGTACAAAACTCAATAAAGAAACAGTCAAAAAACTGTACAAAACTCAATAAAGAATCAGTCAATAAACTATACAAAACTCAATAAAGAAACAGTCAATAAACTGTACAAAACTGAATAAAGAACCAGTCAATAAACTGTGCAAAACTGAATAAAGAACCAGTCAATAAACTGTACAAAACTCAATATAGAAACAGTCAATAAACTGTACAAAACTAAATAAAGAAACAGTCAGTAAACTGTACAAAACTCAATAAAGAACCAGTCAATAAACTGTACAAAACTGAATAAAGAACCAGTCAATAAACTGTACAAAACTCAATAAAGAACCAGTCAACAAACTTTACAAAACTGAACAACGAACCAGTCAATAAACTGTACAAAACTAAATAAAGGACCAGTCAATAAACTGTACAAAACTGAACAAAGAACCATTCAATAAAGTGTACAAAACTGAATAAAGAACCAGTAATAAACTGAACAAAACTCAATAAAGAAATAGTCAATAAACTGTACAAAACTCAATAAAGAACCAATCAATAAACTGTACAAAACTCAATAAAGAACCAGTCAATAAACTGTACAAAACTCAAAAACAGTCCAAAAACTGTACAAAACTCAATGAAGAATCAGTCAATAAACTATACAAAAGTCAATAAAGAATCAGTCAATAAACTGTGCAAAACTGAATAAAGAACCAGTCAATAAACTGTACAAAACTCAATAAAGAAACAGTCAATAAACTGTACAAAACTCAATAAAGAACCAGCCAAAAACTGTACAAAACTCAATAAAGAAACAGTCAAAAAACTGTACAAAACTCAATAAAGAATCAGTCAATAAACTATACAAAACTCAATAAAGAAACAGTCAATAAACTGTAAAAAACTGAATAAAGATCCAGTCAATAAACTGTGCAAAACTGAATAAAGAACCAGTCAATAAACTGTACAAAACTGAACAAAGAACCAGTCAATAAACTGTACAAAACTGAATAAAGAACCAGTAATAAGCTGTACAAAACTCAATAAAGAACCAGTCAATAAACTATACAAAACTAAATAAAGAACCAGTCAATAAACTGTACAAAACTAAATGAAGAAACAGTCAATAAACTGTACAAAACTCAATAAAGAAACAGTCAAAAAACTGTACAAAACTCAATAAAGAATCAGTCAATAAACTATACAAAACTCAATAAAGAACCAGTCAATAAACTGTACAAAACTCAATAAAGAAACAGTCAATAAACTGTACAAAACTAAATAAAGAACCAGCCAAAAACTGTACAAAAGTCAATAAAGAAACAGTCAAAAAACTGTACAAAACTCAATAAAGAATCAGACAATAAACTATACAAAACTCAATAAAGAAACAGTCAATAAACTGTACAAAACTGAACAAAGAACCAGTCAATAAACTGTACAAAACTGAATAAAGAACCAGTAATAAGCTGTACAAAACTCAATAAAGAATTAGTCAACAAACTGTACAAAACTCAATAAAGAACCAGTCAAACTGTACAAAACTCAATAAAGAACCAGTCAATAAACTGTACAAAACTCAATAAAAAACCAGTCAATAAACTGTACAAAACACAATAAAGAACCAGTCAATAAACTATACTAAACACAATAAAGAACCAGTCAATAAACTATACAAAACTAAATAAAGAACCAGTCAATAAACTGTACAAAACTAAATAAAGAAACAGTCAATAAACTGTACAAAACTCAATAAAGAAACAGTCAATAAACTGTACAAAACTAAATAAAGAACCAGCCAAAAACTGTACAAAAGTCAATAAAGAAACAGTCAAAAAGCTGTACAAAACTCAATAAAGAATCAGTCAATAAACTATACAAAACTCCATAAAGAAACAGTCAATAAACTGTACAAAACTGAACAAAGAACCAGTCAATAAACTGTACAAAACTGAATAAAGAACCAGTAATAAACTGTACAAAACTCAATATAGAAACAGTCAATAAACTGTACAAAACTAAATAAAGAAACAGTCAATAAACTGTACAAAACTCAATAAAGAACCAGTCAATAAACTGTACAAAACTCAATAAAGAACCAGTCAATAAACTGTACAAAACTAAATAAAGAACCAGTCAATAAACTGTACAAAACTGAACAAAGAACCATTCAATAAAGTGTACAAAACTGAATAAAGAACCAGTAATAAACTGAACAAAACTCAATAAAGAAATAGTCAATAAACTGTACAAAACTCAATAAAGAACCAATCAATAAACTGTACAAAACTCAATGAAGAATCAGTCAATAAACTATACAAAAGTCAATAAAGAATCAGTCAATAAACTGTACAAAACTGAATAAAGAACCAGTCAATAAACAGAACAAAACTGAACAAAGAACCAGTCAATAAACTGTACAAAATTCAATAAAGAAACAGTCAATAAACTGTACAAAACTGAATAAAGAACCAGTAATAAACTGTACAAAACTCAATAAAGAATTAGTCAACAAACTGTACAAAACTCAATAAAGAACCAGTCAATAAACTGTACAAAACTCAATAAAGAACCAGTCAATAAACTGTACAAAACTCAATAAAAAACCAGTCAATAAACTGTACAAAACACAATAAAGAATCAGTAAATAAACTATACAAAACTAAATAAAGAACCAGTCAATAAACTGTACAAAACTAAATAAAGAAACAGTCAATAAACTGTACAAAACTCAATAAAGGAACAGTCAATAAATTGTACAAAACTCAATAAAGAACCAGCCAAAAACTGTACAAAACTCAATAAAGAAACAGTCAAAAAACTGTACAAAACTCAATAAAGAATCAGTCAATAAACTATACAAAACTCAATAAAGAAACAGTCAATAAACTGTACAAAACTGAATAAAGAACCAGTCAATAAACTGTGCAAAACTGAATAAAGAACCAGTCAATAAACTGTACAAAACTCAATATAGAAACAGTCAATAAACTGTACAAAACTAAATAAAGAAACAGTCAGTAAACTGTACAAAACTCAATAAAGAACCAGTCAATAAACTGTACAAAACTGAATAAAGAAACAGTCAATAAACTGTACAAAACTCAATAAAGAAACAGTCAATAAACTGTACAAAACTGAACAACGAACCAGTCAATAAACTGTACAAAACTAAATAAAGGACCAGTCAATAAACTGTACAAAACTGAACAAAGAACCATTCAATAAAGTGTACAAAACTGAATAAAGAACCAGTAATAAACTGAACAAAACTCAATAAAGAAATAGTCAATAAACTGTACAAAACTCAATAAAGAACCAATCAATAAACTGTACAAAACTCAATAAAGAACCAGTCAATAAACTGTACAAAACTCAAAAACAGTCCAAAAACTGTACAAAACTCAATGAAGAATCAGTCAATAAACTATACAAAAGTCAATAAAGAATCAGTCAATAAACTGTGCAAAACTGAATAAAGAACCAGTCAATAAACTGTACAAAACTCAATAAAGAAACAGTCAATAAACTGTACAAAACTCAATAAAGAACCAGCCAAAAACTGTACAAAACTCAATAAAGAAACAGTCAAAAAACTGTACAAAACTCAATAAAGAATCAGTCAATAAACTATACAAAACTCAATAAAGAAACAGTCAATAAACTGTAAAAAACTGAATAAAGATCCAGTCAATAAACTGTGCAAAACTGAATAAAGAACCAGTCAATAAACTGTACAAAACTGAACAAAGAACCAGTCAATAAACTGTACAAAACTGAATAAAGAACCAGTAATAAGCTGTACAAAACTCAATAAAGAACCAGTCAATAAACTATACAAAACTAAATAAAGAACCAGTCAATAAACTGTACAAAACTAAATGAAGAAACAGTCAATAAACTGTACAAAACTCAATAAAGAAACAGTCAATAAACTGTACAAAACTAAATAAAGAACCAGCCAAAAACTGTACAAAAGTCAATAAAGAAACAGTCAAAAAACTGTACAAAACTCAATAAAGAATCAGTCAATAAACTATACAAAACTCAATAAAGAACCAGTCAATAAACTGTACAAAACTCAATAAAGAAACAGTCAATAAACTGTACAAAACTAAATAAAGAACCAGCCAAAAACTGTACAAAAGTCAATAAAGAAACAGTCAAAAAACTGTACAAAACTCAATAAAGAATCAGTCAATAAACTATACAAAACTCAATAAAGAAACAGTCAATAAACTGTACAAAACTGAACAAAGAACCAGTCAATAAACTGTACAAAACTGAATAAAGAACCAGTAATAAGCTGTACAAAACTCAATAAAGAATTAGTCAACAAACTGTACAAAACTCAATAAAGAACCAGTCAAACTGTACAAAACTCAATAAAGAACCAGTCAATAAACTGTACAAAACTCAATAAAAAACCAGTCAATAAACTGTACAAAACACAATAAAGAACCAGTCAATAAACTATACTAAACACAATAAAGAACCAGTCAATAAACTATACAAAACTAAATAAAGAACCAGTCAATAAACTGTACAAAACTAAATAAAGAAACAGTCAATAAACTGTACAAAACTCAATAAAGAAACAGTCAATAAACTGTACAAAACTAAATAAAGAACCAGCCAAAAACTGTACAAAAGTCAATAAAGAAACAGTCAAAAAGCTGTACAAAACTCAATAAAGAATCAGTCAATAAACTATACAAAACTCCATAAAGAAACAGTCAATAAACTGTACAAAACTGAACAAAGAACCAGTCAATAAACTGTACAAAACTGAATAAAGAACCAGTAATAAACTGTACAAAACTCAATATAGAAACAGTCAATAAACTGTACAAAACTAAATAAAGAAACAGTCAATAAACTGTACAAAACTCAATAAAGAACCAGTCAATAAACTGTACAAAACTCAATAAAGAACCAGTCAATAAACTGTACAAAACTCAATAAAGAACCAGTCAACAAACTTTACAAAACTGAACAAAGAACCAGTCAATAAACTGTACAAAACTAAATAAAGAACCAGTCAATAAACTGTACAAAACTGAACAAAGAACCATTCAATAAAGTGTACAAAACTGAATAAAGAACCAGTAATAAACTGAACAAAACTCAATAAAGAAATAGTCAATAAACTGTACAAAACTCAATAAAGAACCAATCAATAAACTGTACAAAACTCAATGAAGAATCAGTCAATAAACTATACAAAAGTCAATAAAGAATCAGTCAATAAACTGTACAAAACTGAATAAAGAACCAGTCAATAAACAGAACAAAACTGAACAAAGAACCAGTCAATAAACTGTACAAAATTCAATAAAGAAACAGTCAATAAACTGTACAAAACTGAATAAAGAACCAGTAATAAACTGTACAAAACTCAATAAAGAACCAGTCAATAAACTGTACAAAACTCAATAAAGAACCAGTCAATAAACTGTACAAATCTCAATAAAAAACCAGTCAATAAACTGTACAAAACACAATAAAGAACCAGTCAATAAACTATACAAAACTAAATAAAGAACCAGTCAATAAACTGTACAAAACTAAATGAAGAAACAGTCAATAAACTGTACAAAACTCAATAAAGAAACAGTCAATAAACTGTACAAAACTAAATAAAGAACCAGCCAAAAACTGTACAAAACTCAATAAAGAAACAGTCAAAAAACTGTACAAAACTCAATAAAGAATCAGTCAATAAACTATACAAAACTCAATAAAGAAACAGTCAATAAACTGTACAAAACTGAACAAAGAACCAGTCAATAAACTGTACAAAACTGAATAAAGAACCAGTAATAAACTGTACAAAACTCAATAAAGAATTAGTCAACAAACTGTACAAAACTCAATAAAGAACCAGTCAATAAACTGTACAAAACTCAATAAAGAACCAGTCAATAAACTGTACACAACTCAATAAAAAACCAGTCAATAAACTGTACAAAACACAATAAAGAACCAGTCAATAAACTATACAAAACTAAATAAAGAACCAGTCAATAAACTGTACAAAACTAAATAAAGAAACAGTCAAGAGACTGTACAAAACTCAATAAAGGAACAGTCAATAAATTGTACAAAACTCAATAAAGAACCAGCCAAAAACTGTACAAAACACAATAAAGAAACAGTCAAAAAACTGTACAAAACTCAATAAAGAATCAGTCAATAAACAATACAAAACTCAATAAAGAAACAGTCAATAAACTGTACAAAACTGAATAAAGAACCAGTCAATAAACTGTGCAAAACTGAATAAAGAACCAGTCAATAAACTGTACAAAACTCAATATAGAAACAGTCAATAAACTGTACAAAACTAAATAAAGAAACAGTCAATAAACTGTACAAAACTTAATAAAGAACCAGTCAATAAACTGTACAAGACTGAACAAAGAACCAGTCAATAAACTGTACAAAACTGAATAAAGAACCAGTAATAAACTGTACAAAACTAAATAAAGAATTAGTCAATAAACTGTACAAAACTCAATAAAGAACCAGTCAATAAACTGTACAAAACTCAATAAAGAACCAGTCAATAAACTGTACAAAACTCAATAAAGAACAAGTCAATAAACTGTACAAAACTCAATAAAGAACCAGTCAATAAACTGTACAAAACTGAATAAAGAACCAGTCAATAAACTTTACAAAACTGAATAAAGAACCAGTCAATAAACTGTACAAAACTAAATAAAGAACCAGTCAATAAACTGTACAAAACTGAACAAAGAACCATTCAATAAACTGTACAAAACTGAATAAAGAACCAGCAATAAACTGAACAAAACTCAATAAAGAAATAGTCAATAAACTGTACAAAACTCAATAAAGAACCAGTCAATAAACTGTACAAAACTCAATCAAGAACCAGTCAATAAACTGTACAAAACTCAAAAACAGTCAAAAAACTGTACAAACCTCAATGAAGAATCAGTCAATAAACTATACCAAACTCAATAAAGAAACAGTCAATAAACTGTACAAAACTGAATAAATAACCAGTCAATAAACTGTACAAAACTGAATAAAGAACCAGTCAATAAACTGTACAAAACTCAATATAGAAACAGTCAATAAACTGTACAAAACTAAATAAAGAAGCAGTCAATAAACTGTACAAAAGTAAATAAAGAACCAATCAATAAACTGTACAAAACTGAACAAAGAACCAGACAATAAACTGTACAAAACTGAATAAAGAACCAGTAATAAACTGTACAAAACTCAATAAAGAATTAGTCAATAAACTGTACAAAACTCAATAAAGAACCAGTCAATAAACTGTGCAAAACTGAATAAAGAACCAGTCAATAAACTGTACAAAACTCAATATAGAAACAGTCAATAAAGTGTTACAAAACTAAATAAAGAAACAGTCAATAAACTGTACAAAACTAAATAAAGAACCAGTCAATAAACTCTACAAAACTGAACAAAGAACCAGTCAATAAACTGTACAAAACTGAATAAAGAACCAGTAATAAACTGTACAAAACTCAATAAAGAATTAGTCAATAAACTGTACAAAACTCAATAAAGAACCAGTCAATAAACTGTACAAAACTCAATAAAGAACCAGTCAATAAACTGTACAAAACTCAATAAAGAACCAGTCAACAAACTTTACAAAACTGAACAAAGAACCAGTCAATAAACTGTACAAAACTAAATAAAGAACCAGTCAATAAACTGTACAAAACTGAACAAAGAACCATTCAATAAACTGTACAAAACTGAATAAAGAACCAGTAATAAACTGAACAAAACTCAATAAAGAAATAGTCAATAAACTGTACAAAACTCAATAAAGAATTAGTCAATAAACTGTACAAAACTCAATAAAGAACCAGTCAATAAACTGTACAAAACTCAATAAAGAACCAGTCAATAAACTGTACAAAACTCAATAAAAAACCAGTCAATAAACTGTACAAAACACAACAAAGAACCAATCAATAAACTATACAAAACTAAATAAAGAACCAGTGAATAAACTGTACAAAACTAAATAAAGAAACAGTCAATAAACTGTACAAAACTAAATAAAGAACCAGTCAATAAACATTACAAAACTGAATAAAGAACCAGTGAATAAACTGTAAAAAACTCAATAAAGAACCAGTCAATAAACTGTACAAAACTAAATAAAGAAACAGTCAATAAACTGTACAAAACTAAATAAAGAAACAGTCAATAAACTGTACAAAACTAAATAAAGAACCAGTCAATAAATTGTACACAAACTAAATAAAGAAACAGTCAACAAACTGTACAAAACTAAATAAAGAACCAGTCAATAAACTGTACAAAACTGAACAAAGAACCAGTCAATAAACTGTACAAAACTGAATAAAGAACCAGTCAATAAAGAGAACAAAACTGAACAAAGAACCAGTCAATAAACTGTACAAAATTCAATAAAGAACCAGTCAATAAACTGTACAAAACTGAACAAAGAACCAGTCAATAAACTGTACAAAACTGAATAAAGAACCAGTAATAAGCTGTACAAAACTCAATAAAGAATTAGTCAACAAACTGTACAAAACTCAATAAAGAACCAGTCAAACTGTACAAAACTCAATAAAGAACCAGTCAATAAGCTGTACAAAACTCAATAAAGAACCAGTCAATAAACTGTACAAAACTCAATAAAGAACCAGTCAATAAACTATACTAAACACAATAAAGAACCAGTCAATAAACTATACAAAACTAAATAAAGAACCAGTCAATAAACTGTACAAAACTAAATAAAGAAACAGTCAATAAACTGTACAAAACTCAATAAAGAAACAGTCAATAAACTGTACAAAACTAAATAAAGAACCAGCCAAAAACTGTACAAAAGTCAATAAAGAAACAGTCAAAAAGCTGTACAAAACTCAATAAAGAATCAGTCAATAAACTATACAAAACTCCATAAAGAAACAGTCAATAAACTGTACAAAACTGAACAAAGAACCAGTCAATAAACTGTACAAAACTGAATAAAGAACCAGTAATAAACTGTACAAAACTCAATATAGAAACAGTCAATAAACTGTACAAAACTAAATAAAGAAACAGTCAATAAACTGTACAAAACTCAATAAAGAACCAGTCAATAAACTGTACAAAACTCAATAAAGAACCAGTCAATAAACTGTACAAAACTCAATAAAGAACCAGTCAACAAACTTTACAAAACTGAACAAAGAACCAGTCAATAAACTGTACAAAACTAAATAAAGAACCAGTCAATAAACTGTACAAAACTGAACAAAGAACCATTCAATAAAGTGTACAAAACTGAATAAAGAACCAGTAATAAACTGAACAAAACTCAATAAAGAAATAGTCAATAAACTGTACAAAACTCAATAAAGAAACAGTCAATAAACTGTACAAAACTCAATGAAGAATCAGTCAATAAACTATACAAAAGTCAATAAAGAATCAGTCAATAAACTGTACAAAACTGAATAAAGAACCAGTCAATAAACAGAACAAAACTGAACAAAGAACCAGTCAATAAACTGTACAAAATTCAATAAAGAAACAGTCAATAAACTGTACAAAACTGAATAAAGAACCAGTAATAAACTGTACAAAACTCAATAAAGAACCAGTCAATAAACTGTACAAAACTCAATAAAGAACCAGTCAATAAACTGTACAAATCTCAATAAAAAACCAGTCAATAAACTGTACAAAACACAATAAAGAACCAGTCAATAAACTATACAAAACTAAATAAAGAACCAGTCAATAAACTGTACAAAACTAAATGAAGAAACAGTCAATAAACTGTACAAAACTCAATAAAGAAACAGTCAATAAACTGTACAAAACTAAATAAAGAACCAGCCAAAAACTGTACAAAAGTCAATAAAGAAACAGTCAAAAAACTGTACAAAACTCAATAAAGAATCAGTCAATAAACTATACAAAACTCAATAAAGAAACAGTCAATAAACTGTACAAAACTGAACAAAGAACCAGTCAATAAACTGTACAAAACTGAATAAAGAACCAGTAATAAACTGTACAAAACTCAATAAAGAATTAGTCAACAAACTGTACAAAACTCAATAAAGAACCAGTCAATAAACTGTACAAAACTCAATAAAGAACCAGTCAATAAACTGTACACAACTCAATAAAAAACCAGTCAATAAACTGTACAAAACACAATAAAGAACCAGTCAATAAACTATACAAAACTAAATAAAGAACCAGTCAATAAACTGTACAAAACTAAATAAAGAAACAGTCAAGAGACTGTACAAAACTCAATAAAGGAACAGTCAATAAATTGTACAAAACTCAATAAAGAACCAGCCAAAAACTGTACAAAACACAATAAAGAAACAGTCAAAAAACTGTACAAAACTCAATAAAGAATCAGTCAATAAACAATACAAAACTCAATAAAGAAACAGTCAATAAACTGTACAAAACTGAATAAAGAACCAGTCAATAAACTGTGCAAAACTGAATAAAGAACCAGTCAATAAACTGTACAAAACTCAATATAGAAACAGTCAATAAACTGTACAAAACTAAATAAAGAAACAGTCAATAAACTGTACAAAACTTAATAAAGAACCAGTCAATAAACTGTACAAGACTGAACAAAGAACCAGTCAATAAACTGTACAAAACTGAATAAAGAACCAGTAATAAACTGTACAAAACTAAATAAAGAATTAGTCAATAAACTGTACAAAACTCAATAAAGAACCAGTCAATAAACTGTACAAAACTCAATAAAGAACCAGTCAATAAACTGTACAAAACTCAATAAAGAACAAGTCAATAAACTGTACAAAACTCAATAAAGAACCAGTCAATAAACTGTACAAAACTGAACAAAGAACCATTCAATAAACTGTACAAAACTGAATAAAGAACCAGCAATAAACTGAACAAAACTCAATAAAGAAATAGTCAATAAACTGTACAAAACTCAATAAAGAACCAGTCAATAAACTGTACAAAACTCAATCAAGAACCAGTCAATAAACTGTACAAAACTCAAAAACAGTCAAAAAACTGTACAAACCTCAATGAAGAATCAGTCAATAAACTATACCAAACTCAATAAAGAAACAGTCAATAAACTGTACAAAACTGAATAAATAACCAGTCAATAAACTGTACAAAACTGAATAAAGAACCAGTCAATAAACTGTACAAAACTCAATATAGAAACAGTCAATAAACTGTACAAAACTAAATAAAGAAGCAGTCAATAAACTGTACAAAAGTAAATAAAGAACCAATCAATAAACTGTACAAAACTGAACAAAGAACCAGACAATAAACTGTACAAAACTGAATAAAGAACCAGTAATAAACTGTACAAAACTCAATAAAGAATTAGTCAATAAACTGTACAAAACTCAATAAAGAACCAGTCAATAAACTGTGCAAAACTGAATAAAGAACCAGTCAATAAACTGTACAAAACTCAATATAGAAACAGTCAATAAAGTGTTACAAAACTAAATAAAGAAACAGTCAATAAACTGTACAAAACTAAATAAAGAACCAGTCAATAAACTCTACAAAACTGAACAAAGAACCAGTCAATAAACTGTACAAAACTGAATAAAGAACCAGTAATAAACTGTACAAAACTCAATAAAGAATTAGTCAATAAACTGTACAAAACTCAATAAAGAACCAGTCAATAAACTGTACAAAACTCAATAAAGAACCAGTCAATAAACTGTACAAAACTCAATAAAGAACCAGTCAACAAACTTTACAAAACTGAACAAAGAACCAGTCAATAAACTGTACAAAACTAAATAAAGAACCAGTCAATAAACTGTACAAAACTGAACAAAGAACCATTCAATAAACTGTACAAAACTGAATAAAGAACCAGTAATAAACTGAACAAAACTCAATAAAGAAATAGTCAATAAACTGTACAAAACTCAATAAAGAATTAGTCAATAAACTGTACAAAACTCAATAAAGAACCAGTCAATAAACTGTACAAAACTCAATAAAGAACCAGTCAATAAACTGTACAAAACTCAATAAAAAACCAGTCAATAAACTGTACAAAACACAACAAAGAACCAATCAATAAACTATACAAAACTAAATAAAGAACCAGTGAATAAACTGTACAAAACTAAATAAAGAAACAGTCAATAAACTGTACAAAACTAAATAAAGAACCAGTCAATAAACATTACAAAACTGAATAAAGAACCAGTGAATAAACTGTAAAAAACTCAATAAAGAACCAGTCAATAAACTGTACAAAACTAAATAAAGAAACAGTCAATAAACTGTACAAAACTAAATAAAGAAACAGTCAATAAACTGTACAAAACTAAATAAAGAACCAGTCAATAAATTGTACACAAACTAAATAAAGAAACAGTCAACAAACTGTACAAAACTAAATAAAGAACCAGTCAATAAACTGTACAAAACTGAACAAAGAACCAGTCAATAAACTGTACAAAACTGAATAAAGAACCAGTCAATAAAGAGAACAAAACTGAACAAAGAACCAGTCAATAAACTGTACAAAATTCAATAAAGAACCAGTCAATAAACTGTACAAAACTCAATAAAAAACCAGTCAATAAACTGTACAAAACACAATAAAGAACCAGTCAATAAACTATACAAAACTAAATAAAAAACCAGTCAATAAACTGTACAAAACTAAATAAAGAACCAGTCAATAAACTGTACAAAACTCAATAAAGAAACAGTCAATAAACTGTACAAAACTCAATAAAGTACCAGCCAAAAACTGTACAAAAGTCAATAAAGAAACAGTCAAAAAACTGTACAAAACTCAATAAAGAATCAGTGAATAAACTATACAAAACTCAATAAAGAAACAGTCAATAAACTGTACAAAACTGAACAAAGAACCAGTCAATAAACTGTACAAAACTGAATAAAGAACCAGTAATAAACTGTACAAAACTCAATAAAGAATTCAATAAACTGTACAAAACTCAATAATGAACCAGTCAATAAACTGTACAAAACTCAATAAAGAACCAGTCAATTAACTGTACAAAACTCAATAAAAAACCAGTCAATAAACTGTACAAAACACAATAAAGAACCAGTCAATAAACTATACAAAACTAAATAAAGAACCAGTCAATAAACTGTACAAAACTAAATAAAGAAACAGTCAATAAACTGTACAAAACTCAATAAAGAAACAGTCAATAAACTGTACATAACTCAATAAAGAACCAGCCAAAAACTGTACAAAACTCAATAAAGAAAGAGTAAAAAAACTGTACAAAACTCAATAAAGAATCAGTCAATAAACTATACAAAACTCAATAAAGAAACAGTCAATAAACTGTACAAAACTGAATAAAGAACCAGTCAATAAACTGTGCAAAACTGAATAAAGAACCAGTCAATAAACTGTACAAAACTCAATATAGAAACAGTCAAAACTGAACAAAGAACCAGTCAATAAACTGTGCAAAACTGAATAAAGAACCAGTAATAAACTGTACAAAACTGAATAAAGAACCAGTCAATAAACTGTACAAAACTCAATAAAGAATCAGTCAATAAACTGTACAAAACTCAATAAAGAACCAGTCAATAAACTGTACAAAACTCAATAAAGAACCAGTAATAAACTGAACAAAACTCAATAAAGAAATAGTCAATAAACTGTACAAAACTAAATAAAGAAACAGTACAAAACTCAAAAACAGTCAAAAAACTGTACAAAACTCAATGAAGAATCAGTCAATAAACTATACAAAACTCAATAAAGAAACAGTCAATAAACTGTACAAAACTGAATAAAGAACCAGTCAATAAACTGTACAAATATCAATAAAGAAGCAGTCAATAAACTGTGCAAAACTAAATAAAGAACCAGCCAAAAACTGTACAAAATTCAATAAAGAAACAGTCAAAAAACTGTACAAAACTCAATAAAGAATCAGTCAATAAACTATACAAAACTCAATAAAGAAACAGTCAATAAACTGTACAAAACTGAATAAAGAACCAGTCAATAAACTGTGCAAAACTGAATAAAGAACCAGTCAATAAACTGTACAAAACTCAATATAGAAACAGTCAATAAACTGTACAAAACTGAATAAAGAACCAGTCAATAAACAGAACAAAACTGAACAAAGAACCAGTCAATAAACTGTACAAAACTCAATAAAGAAACAGTCAATAAACTGTACAAAACTGAATAAAGAACCAGTAATAAACTGTACAAAACTCAATAAAGAACCAGTCAATAAACTGTACAAAACTCAATAAAGAACCAGTCAATAAACTGTACAAAACTCAATAAAAAACCAGTCAATAAACTGTACAAAACACAATAAAGAACCAGTCAATAAACTATACAAAACTGAATAAAGAACCAGTAATAAACTGTACAAAACTAAATAAAGAATTAGTCAATAAACTGTACAAAACTCAATAAAGAACCAGTCAATAAACTGTAAAAAACTCAATAAAGAACCAGTCAATAAACTGTACAAAACTCAAAAAAGAACCAGTCAATAAACTGTACAAAACTCAATAAAGAACCAGTCAATAAACTGTACAAAACTGAACAAAGAACCAGTCAATAAACTGTACAAAACTGAATAAAGAACCAGTCAATAAAGAGAACAAAACTGAACAAAGAACCAGTCAATAAACTGTACAAAATTCAATAAAGAAACAGTCAATAAACTGTACAAAACTGAATAAAGAACCAGTAATAAACTGTACAAAATTCAATAAAGAATTAGTCAATAAACTGTACAAAAATAAATAAAGAACCAGTCAATAAACTGTACAAAACTCAATAAAGAACCAGACAATAAACTGTACAAAACTCAATAAAAAACCAGTCAATATACTGTACAAAACACAATAAAGAACCAGTCAATAAACTATACAAAACTAAATAAAGAACCAGTCAATAAACTGTACAAAACTAAATAAAGAAACGGTCAATAAACTGTACAAAACTGAACAAAGAACCAGTCAATAAACTGTACAAAACTGAATAAAGAACCAGTAATAAACTGTACAAAACTCAATAAAGAATTAGTCAACAAACTGTACAAAACTCAATAAAGAACCAGTCAATAAACTGTACAAAACTCAATAAAGAACCAGTCAATAAACTGTACAAAACTCAATATAGAAACAGTCAATAAACTGTACAAAACTGAATAAAGAACCAGTCAATAAACAGAAAAAAACTGAACAAAGAACCAGTCAATAAACTGTACAAAATTCAATAAAGAAACAGTCAATAAACTGTACAAAACTGAATAAAGAACCAGTAATAAACTGTACAAAACTAAATAAAGAACCAGTCAATAAACTGTACAAAACTGAACAAAGAACCAGTCAATAAACTGTACAAAACTGAATAAAGAACCAGTCAATAAAGAGAACAAAACTGAACAAAGAACCAGTCAATAAACTGTACAAAATTCAATAAAGAAACAGTCAATAAACTGTACAAAACTCAATAAAAAACCAGTCAATAAACTGTACAAAACACAATAAAGAACCAGTCAATAAACTATACAAAACTAAATAAAAAACCAGTCAATAAACTGTACAAAACTAAATAAAGAAACAGTCAATAAACTGTACAAAACTCAATAAAGAAACAGTCAATAAACTGTACAAAACTCAATAAAGTACCAGCCAAAAACTGTACAAAAGTCAATAAAGAAACAGTCAAAAAACTGTACAAAACTCAATAAAGAATCAGTGAATAAACTATACAAAACTCAATAAAGAAACAGTCAATAAACTGTACAAAACTGAACAAAGAACCAGTCAATAAACTGTACAAAACTGAATAAAGAACCAGTAATAAACTGTACAAAACTCAATAAAGAATTAGTCAATAAACTGTACAAAACTCAATAAAGAACCAGTCAATAAACTGTACAAAACTCAATAAAGAACCAGTCAATTAACTGTACAAAACTCAATAAAAAACCAGTCAATAAACTGTACAAAACACAATAAAGAACCAGTCAATAAACTATACAAAACTAAATAAAGAACCAGTCAATAAACTGTACAAAACTAAATAAAGAAACAGTCAATAAACTGTACAAAACTCAATAAAGAAACAGTCAATAAACTGTACAAAACTCAATAAAGAACCAGCCAAAAACTGTACAAAACTCAATAAAGAAAGAGTAAAAAAACTGTACAAAACTCAATAAAGAATCAGTCAATAAACTATACAAAACTCAATAAAGAAACAGTCAATAAACTGTACAAAAATAAATAAAGAAACAGTCAATAAACTGTACAAAACTCAATAAAAAACCAGTAATAAACTGAACAAAACTCAATAAAGAAATAGTCAATAAACTGTACAAAACTCAATAAAGAACCAGTCAATAAACTGTACAAAACTCAATAAAGAACTAGTCAATAAACTGTACAAAACTCACAAACAGTCAAAAATCTGTACAAAACTCAATGAAGAATCAGTCAATAAACTATACAAAACTCAATAAAGAAACAGTCAATAAACTGTACAAAACTCAATAAAGAACCAGTCAATAAACTGTACAAATATCAATAAAGAAACAGTCAATAAACTGTACAAAACTCAATAAAGAACCAGCCAAAAACTGTACAAAATTCAATAAAGAAACAGTCAAAAAACTGTACAAAACTCAATAAAGAATCAGTCAATAAACTATACAAAACTCAATAAAGAAACAGTCAATAAACTGTACAAAACTGAATAAAGAACCAGTCAATAAACTGTGCAAAACTGAATTAAGAACCAGTCAATAAACTGTACAAAACTCAATATAGAAACAGTCAATAAACTGTACAAAACTGAATAAAGAACCAGTCAATAAACAGAACAAAACTGAACAAAGAACCAGTCAATAAACTGTACAAAATTCAATAAAGAAACAGTCAATAAACTGTACAAAACTGAATAAAGAACCAGTAATAAACTGTACAAAACTCAATAAAGAACCAGTCAATAAACTCTACAAAACTCAATAAAGAACCAGTCAATAAACTGTACAAAACTCAATAAAGAACCAGTCAATAAACTGTACAAAACACAATAAAGAACCAGTCAATAAACTATACAAAACTAAATAAAGAACCAGTCAATAAACTGTACAAAATTAAATAAAGAAACAGTCAATAAACTGTACAAAACTCAATAAAGAAGCAGTCAATAAACTGTACAAAACTAAATAAAGAACCAGCCAAAAACTGTACAAAAGTAAATAAAGAAACAGTCAAAAAACTGTACAAAACTAAATAAAGAAACAGTCAATAAACTGTACAAAACTCAATAAAGGAACAGTCAAAAAATTGTATAAAACTCAATAAAGAACCAGCCAAAAACTGTACAAAACACAATAAAGAAACAGTCAAAAAACTGTACAAAACTCAATAAAGAATCAGTCAATAAACTGTACAAAACTCAATAAAGAACCAGTCAATAAACTGTACAAAACTGACTAAAGAACCAGTCAATAAACTGTGCAAAACTGAATAAAGAACCAGTCAATAAACTGTACAAAACTCAATATAGAAACAGTCAATAAACTGTACAAAACTAAATAAAGAAACAGTCAATAAACTGTACAAAACTAAATAAAGAACCAGTCAATAAACTGTACAAGACTGAACAAAGAACCAGTCAATAAACTGTACAAAACTGAATAAAGAACCAGTAATAAACTGTACAAAACTAAATAAAGAATTAGTCAATAAACTGTACAAAACTCAATAAAGAACCAGTCAATAAACTGTACAAAACTCAATAAAGAACCAGTCAATAAACTGTACAAAACTCAATAAAGAACCAGTCAATAAACTGTACAAAACTCAATAAAGAACCAGTCAATAAACTGTACAAAACTCAATAAAAAACCAGTCAATAAACTGTACAAAACACAATAAAGAACCAGTCAATAAACTATACAAAACTAAATAAAGAACCAGTCAATAAACTGTACAAAACTAAATAAAGAAACAGTCAATAAACTGTACAAAACTCAATAAAGAAAAGTCAATAAACTGTACAAAACTAAATAAAGAACCAGCCAAAAACTGTACAAAAGTCAATAAAGAAACAGTCAAAAAACTGTACAAAACTCAATAAAGAATCAGTCAATAAACTATACAAAACTCAATAAAGAAACAGTCAATAAACTGTACAAAACTGAACAAAGAACCAGTCAATAAACTGTACAAAACTGAATAAAGAACCAGTAATAAACTGTACAAAACTCAATAAAGAATTAGTCAACAAACTGTACAAAACTCAATAAAGAACCAGTCAATAAACTGTACAAAACTCAATAAAGAACCAGTCAATAAACTTTACAAAACTCAATAAAAAAAAAACCAGTCAATAAACTGTACAAAACACAATAAAGAACCAGTCAATAAACTATACAAAACTAAATAAAGAACCAGTCAATAAACTGTACAAAACTAAATAAAGAAACAGTCAATAAACTGTACAAAACTCAATAAAGGAACAGTCAATAAATTGTACAAAACTCAATAAAGAACCAGCCAAAAACTGTACAAAACTCAATAAAGAAACAGTCAAAAAACTGTACAAAACTCAATAAAGAATCAGTCAATAAACTATACAAAACTCAATAAAGAACCAGTAATAAACTGAACAAAACTCAATAAAGAAATAGTCAATAAACTGTACAAAACTAAATAAAGAAACAGTACAAAACTCAAAAACAGTCAAAAAACTGTACAAAACTCAATGAAGAATCAGTCAATAAACTATACAAAACTCAATAAAGAAACAGTCAATAAACTGTACAAAACTGAATAAAGAACCAGTCAATAAACTGTACAAATATCAATAAAGAAGCAGTCAATAAACTGTGCAAAACTAAATAAAGAACCAGCCAAAAACTGTACAAAATTCAATAAAGAAACAGTCAAAAAACTGTACAAAACTCAATAAAGAATCAGTCAATAAACTGTACAAAACTCAATAAAGAAACAGTCAATAAACTGTACAAAACTGAATAAAGAACCAGTCAATAAACTGTGCAAAACTGAATAAAGAACCAGTCAATAAACTGTACAAAACTCAATATAGAAACAGTCAATAAACTGTACAAAACTGAATAAAGAACCAGTCAATAAACAGAACAAAACTGAACAAAGAACCAGTCAATAAACTGTACAAAATTCAATAAAGAAACAGTCAATAAACTGTACAAAACTGAATAAAGAACCAGTAATAAACTGTACAAAACTCAATAAAGAAACAGTCAATAAACTGTACAAAACTCAATAAAGAACCAGTCAATAAACTGTACAAAACTCAATAAAAAACCAGTCAATAAACTGTACAAAACACAATAAAGAACCAGTCAATAAACTATACAAAACTGAATAAAGAACCAGTAATAAACTGTACAAAACTAAATAAAGAATTAGTCAATAAACTGTACAAAACTCAATAAAGAACCAGTCAATAAACTGTAAAAAACTCAATAAAGAACCAGTCAATAAACTGTACAAAACTCAAAAAAGAACCAGTCAATAAACTGTACAAAACTCAATAAAGAACCAGTCAATAAACTGTACAAAACTGAACAAAGAACCAGTCAATAAACTGTACAAAACTGAATAAAGAACCAGTCAATAAAGAGAACAAAACTGAACAAAGAACCAGTCAATAAACTGTACAAAATTCAATAAAGAAACAGTCAATAAACTGTACAAAACTGAATAAAGAACCAGTAATAAACTGTACAAAATTCAATAAAGAATTAGTCAATAAACTGTACAAAAATAAATAAAGAACCAGTCAATAAACTGTACAAAACTCAATAAAGAACCAGACAATAAACTGTACAAAACTCAATAAAAAACCAGTCAATATACTGTACAAAACACAATAAAGAACCAGTCAATAAACTATACAAAACTAAATAAAGAACCAGTCAATAAACTGTACAAAACTAAATAAAGAAACGGTCAATAAACTGTACAAAACTGAACAAAGAACCAGTCAATAAACTGTACAAAACTGAATAAAGAACCAGTAATAAACTGTACAAAACTCAATAAAGAATTAGTCAACAAACTGTACAAAACTCAATAAAGAACCAGTCAATAAACTGTACAAAACTCAATAAAGAACCAGTCAATAAACTGTACAAAACTCAATATAGAAACAGTCAATAAACTGTACAAAACTGAATAAAGAACCAGTCAATAAACAGAACAAAACTGAACAAAGAACCAGTCAATAAACTGTACAAAATTCAATAAAGAAACAGTCAATAAACTGTACAAAACTGAATAAAGAACCAGTAATAAACTGTACAAAACTAAATAAAGAACCAGTCAATAAACTGTACAAAACTGAACAAAGAACCAGTCAATAAACTGTACAAAACTGAATAAAGAACCAGTCAATAAAGAGAACAAAACTGAACAAAGAACCAGTCAATAAACTGTACAAAACTGAACAAAGAACCAGTCAATAAACTGTACAAAACTCAATAAAAAACCAGTCAATAAACTGTACAAAACACAATAAAGAACCAGTCAATAAACTATACAAAACTAAATAAAAAACCAGTCAATAAACTGTACAAAACTAAATAAAGAAACAGTCAATAAACTGTACAAAACTCAATAAAGAAACAGTCAATAAACTGTACAAAACTCAATAAAGTACCAGCCAAAAACTGTACAAAAGTCAATAAAGAAACAGTCAAAAAACTGTACAAAACTCAATAAAGAATCAGTGAATAAACTATACAAAACTCAATAAAGAAACAGTCAATAAACTGTACAAAACTGAACAAAGAACCAGTCAATAAACTGTACAAAACTGAATAAAGAACCAGTAATAAACTGTACAAAACTCAATAAAGAATTAGTCAATAAACTGTACAAAACTCAATAAAGAACCAGTCAATAAACTGTACAAAACTCAATAAAGAACCAGTCAATTAACTGTACAAAACTCAATAAAAAACCAGTCAATAAACTGTACAAAACACAATAAAGAACCAGTCAATAAACTATACAAAACTAAATAAAGAACCAGTCAATAAACTGTACAAAACTAAATAAAGAAACAGTCAATAAACTGTACAAAACTCAATAAAGAAACAGTCAATAAACTGTACAAAACTCAATAAAGAACCAGCCAAAAACTGTACAAAACTCAATAAAGAAAGAGTAAAAAAACTGTACAAAACTCAATAAAGAATCAGTCAATAAACTATACAAAACTCAATAAAGAAACAGTCAATAAACTGTACAAAAATAAATAAAGAAACAGTCAATAAACTGTACAAAACTCAATAAAAAACCAGTAATAAACTGAACAAAACTCAATAAAGAAATAGTCAATAAACTGTACAAAACTCAATAAAGAACCAGTCAATAAACTGTACAAAACTCAATAAAGAACTAGTCAATAAACTGTACAAAACTCACAAACAGTCAAAAATCTGTACAAAACTCAATGAAGAATCAGTCAATAAACTATACAAAACTCAATAAAGAAACAGTCAATAAACTGTACAAAACTCAATAAAGAACCAGTCAATAAACTGTACAAATATCAATAAAGAAACAGTCAATAAACTGTACAAAACTCAATAAAGAACCAGCCAAAAACTGTACAAAATTCAATAAAGAAACAGTCAAAAAACTGTACAAAACTCAATAAAGAATCAGTCAATAAACTATACAAAACTCAATAAAGAAACAGTCAATAAACTGTACAAAACTGAATAAAGAACCAGTCAATAAACTGTGCAAAACTGAATTAAGAACCAGTCAATAAACTGTACAAAACTCAATATAGAAACAGTCAATAAACTGTACAAAACTGAATAAAGAACCAGTCAATAAACAGAACAAAACTGAACAAAGAACCAGTCAATAAACTGTACAAAATTCAATAAAGAAACAGTCAATAAACTGTACAAAACTGAATAAAGAACCAGTAATAAACTGTACAAAACTCAATAAAGAACCAGTCAATAAACTCTACAAAACTCAATAAAGAACCAGTCAATAAACTGTACAAAACTCAATAAAGAACCAGTCAATAAACTGTACAAAACACAATAAAGAACCAGTCAATAAACTATACAAAACTAAATAAAGAACCAGTCAATAAACTGTACAAAATTAAATAAAGAAACAGTCAATAAACTGTACAAAACTCAATAAAGAAGCAGTCAATAAACTGTACAAAACTAAATAAAGAACCAGCCAAAAACTGTACAAAAGTAAATAAAGAAACAGTCAAAAAACTGTACAAAACTAAATAAAGAAACAGTCAATAAACTGTACAAAACTCAATAAAGGAACAGTCAAAAAATTGTATAAAACTCAATAAAGAACCAGCCAAAAACTGTACAAAACACAATAAAGAAACAGTCAAAAAACTGTACAAAACTCAATAAAGAATCAGTCAATAAACTATACAAAACACAATAAAGAAACAGTCAATAAACTGTACAAAACTGACTAAAGAACCAGTCAATAAACTGTGCAAAACTGAATAAAGAACCAGTCAATAAACTGTACAAAACTCAATATAGAAACAGTCAATAAACTGTACAAAACTAAATAAAGAAACAGTCAATAAACTGTACAAAACTAAATAAAGAACCAGTCAATAAACTGTACAAAACTGAACAAAGAACCAGTCAATAAACTGTACAAAACTGAATAAAGAACCAGTAATAAACTGTACAAAACTAAATAAAGAATTAGTCAATAAACTGTACAAAACTCAATAAAGAACCAGTCAATAAACTGTACAAAACTCAATAAAGAACCAGTCAATAAACTGTACAAAACTCAATAAAGAACCAGTCAATAAACTGTACAAAACTCAATAAAGAACCAGTCAATAAACTGTACAAAACTCAATAAAAAACCAGTCAATAAACTGTACAAAACACAATAAAGAACCAGTCAATAAACTGTACAAAACTAAATAAAGAACCAGTCAATAAACTGTACAAAACTAAATAAAGAAACAGTCAATAAACTGTACAAAACTCAATAAAGAAAAGTCAATAAACTGTACAAAACTAAATAAAGAACCAGCCAAAAACTGTACAAAAGTCAATAAAGAAACAGTCAAAAAACTGTACAAAACTCAATAAAGAATCAGTCAATAAACTGTACAAAACTCAATAAAGAAACAGTCAATAAACTGTACAAAACTGAACAAAGAACCAGTCAATAAACTGTACAAAACTGAATAAAGAACCAGTAATAAACTGTACAAAACTCAATAAAGAATTAGTCAACAAACTGTACAAAACTCAATAAAGAACCAGTCAATAAACTGTACAAAACTCAATAAAGAACCAGTCAATAAACTGTACAAAACTCAATAAAAAAAAAACCAGTCAATAAACTGTACAAAACACAATAAAGAACCAGTCAATAAACTATACAAAACTAAATAAAGAACCAGTCAATAAACTGTACAAAACTAAATAAAGAAACAGTCAATAAACTGTACAAAACTCAATAAAGGAACAGTCAATAAATTGTACAAAACTCAATAAAGAACCAGCCAAAAACTGTACAAAACTCAATAAAGAAACAGTCAAAAAACTGTACAAAACTCAATAAAGAATCAGTCAATAAACTATACAAAACTCAATAAAGAAACAGTCAACAAACTGTACAAAACTGAATAGAGAACCAGTCAATAAACTGTGCAAAACTGAATAAAGAACCAGTCAATAAACTGTACAAAACTCAATATAGAAACTTTCAATAAACTGTACAAAACTAAATAAAGAAACAGTCAATAAACTGTACAAAAGTAAATAAAGAACCAGTCAATAAACTGTACAAAACTGAACAAAGAACCAGTCAATAAACTGTACAAAACTGAATAAAGAATCAGTAATAAACTGTACAAAACTCAATAAAGAATTAGTCAATAAACTGTACAAAACTCAATAAAGAACCAGTCAATAAACTGTGCAAAACTGAATAAAGAACCAGTCAATAAATTGTACAAAACTCAATATAGAAACAGTCAATAAACTGTACAAAACTAAATAAAGAAACAGTCAATAAACTGTACAAAACTAAATAAAGAACCAGCCAATAAACTGTACAAAACTGAACAAAGAACCAGTCAATAAACTGTACAAAACTCAATAAAGAACCAGTCAATAAACTGTACAAAACTCAATAAAGAACCAGTCAACAAACTTTACAAAACTGAACAAAGAACCAGTCAATAAACTGTACAAAACTAAATAAAGAACCAGTCAATAAACTGTACAAAACTGAACAAAGAACCATTCAATAAACTGTACAAAACTGAACAAAGAACCAGTAATAAACTGAACAAAACTCAATAAAGAAATAGTCAATAAACGGTACAAAACTCAATAAAGAATTAGTCAATAAACTGTACAAAACTCAATAAAGAACCAGTCAATAAACTGTACAAAACTCAAAAAGAACCAGTCAATAAACTGTACAAAACTCAATAAAAAACCAGTCAATAAACTGTACAAAACACAACAAAAAACCAATCAATAAACTATACAAAACTAAATAAAGAACCAGTGAATAAACTGTACAAAACTCAATAAAGAAACAGTCAATAAACTGTACAAAACTAAATAAAGAACCAGTCAATAAACATTACAAAACTGAATAAAGAACCAGTGAATAAACTGTACAAAACTCAATAAAGAACCAGTCAATAAACTGTACAAAACTAAATAAAGAAACAGTCAATAAACTGTACAAAACTAAATAAAGAAACAGTCAATAAACTGTACAAAACTAAATAAAGAACCAGTCAATAAATTGTACACAAACTAAATAAAGAAACAGTCAACAAACTGTACAAAACTAAATAAAGAACCAGTCAATAAACTGTACAAAACTGAACAAAGAACCAGTCAATAAACTGTACAAAACTGAATAAAGAACCAGTCAATAAAGAGAACAAAACTGAACAAAGAACCAGTCAATAAACTGTACAAAATTCAATAAAGAAACAGTCAATAAACTGTACAAAACTGAATAAAGAACCAGTAATAAACTGTACAAAATTCAATAAAGAATTAGTCAATAAACTGTACAAAACTAAATAAAGAACCAGTCAATAAACTGTACAAAACTCAATAAAGAACCAGTCAATAAACTGTACAAAACTCAATAAAAAACCAGTCAATATACTGTACAAAACACAATAAAGAACCAGTCAATAAACTATACAAAACTAAATAAAGAACCAGTCAATAAACTGTACAAAACTAAATAAAGAAACGGTCAATAAACTGTACAAAACTCAATAAAGAAACAGTCAATAAACTGTACAAAACTCAATAAAGAACCAGCCAAAAACTGTACAAAAGTCAATAAAGAAACAGCCAAAAAACTGTACAAAACTCAATAAAGAATCAGTCAATAAACTATACAAAACTCAATAAAGAAACAGTCAATAACCTGTACAAAACTGAACAAAGAACCAGTCAATAAACTGTACAAAACTGAATAAAGAACCAGTAATAAACTGTACAAAACTCAATAAAGAATTAGTCAACAAACTGTACAAAACTCAATAAAGAACCAGTCAATAAACTGTACAAAACTCAATAAAGAACCAGTCAATAAACTGTACAAAACTCAATAAAAAAAACCAGTCAATAAATTGTACAAAACACAATAAAGAACCAGTCAATAAACTATACAAAACTAAATAAAGAACCAGTCAATATACTGTACAAAACTAAATAAAGAAACAGTCAATAAACTGTACAAAACTCAATAAAGGAACAGTCAATAAATTGTACAAAACTCAATAAAGAACCAGCCAAAAACTGTACAACACTCAATAAAGAAACAGTCAAAAAACTGTGCAAAACTGAATAAAGAACCAGTCAATAAACTGTACAAAACTCAATATAGAAACAGACAATAAACTGTACAAAACTAAATAAAGAAGCAGTCAATAAAATGTACAAAAGTAAATAAAGAACCAGTCAATAAACTGTACAAAACTGAACAAAGAACCAGTCAATAAACTGTACAAAACTGAATAAAGAACCAGTAAAAAACTGTACAAAACTCAATAAAGAATTAGTCAATAAACTGTACAAAACTCAATAAAGAACCAGTCAATAAACTGTGCAAAACTGAATAAAGAACCAGTCAATAAACTGTACAAATCTTAATATAGAAACAGTCAATAAACTGTACAAAACTAAATAAAGAAACAGTCAATAAACTGTACAAAACTAAATAAAGAACCAGTCAATAAACTGTACAAAACTGAACAAAGAACCAGTCAATAAACTGTACAAAACTGAATAAAGAACCAGTAATAAACTGTACAAAACTCAATAAAGAATTAGTCAATAAACTGACAAACTCAATAAAGAACCAGTCAATAAACTGTACAAAACTCAATAAAGAACCAGTCAATAAACTGTACAAAACTCAATAAAGAACCAGTCAACAAACTTTACAAAACTGAACAAAGAACCAGTCAATAAACTGTACAAAACTAAATAAAGAACCAGTCAATAAACTGTACAAAACTGAACAAAGAACCATTCAATAAACTGTACAAAACTGAATAAAGAACCAGTAATAAACTGAACAAAACTCAATAAAGAAATAGTCAATAAACTGTACAAAACTCAATAAAGAATTAGTCAATAAACTGTACAAAACTCAATAAAGAACCAGTCAATAAACTGTACAAAACTCAATAAAGAACCAGTCAATAAACTGTACAAAACTCAATAAAAAACCAGTCAATAAACTGTACAAAACACAACAAAAAACCAATCAATAAACTATACAAAGCTAAATAAAGAACCAGTGAATAATCTGTACAAAACTCAATAAAGAAACAGTCAATAAACTGTACAAAACTAAATAAAGAACCAGTCAATAAACATTACAAAACTGAATAAAGAACCAGTGAATAAACTGTACAAAACTCAATAAAGAACCAGTCAATAAACTGTACAAAACTAAATAAAGAAACAGTCAATAAACTGTACAAAACTAAATAAAGAAACAGTCAATAAACTGTACAAAACTAAATAAAGAACCAGTCAATAAATTGTACACAAACTAAATAAAGAAACAGTCAACAAACTGTACAAAACTAAATAAAGAACCAGTCAATAAACTGTACAAAACTGAACAAAGAACCAGTCAATAAACTGTACAAAACTGAATAAAGAACCAGTCAATAAAGAGAACAAAACTGAACAAAGAACCAGTCAATAAACTGTACAAAATTCAATAAAGAAACAGTCAATAAACTGTACAAAACTGAATAAAGAACCAGTAATAAACTGTACAAAATTCAATAAAGAATTAGTCAATAAACTGTACAAAACTAAATAAAGAACCAGTCAATAAACTGTACAAAACTCAATAAAGAATCAGTCAATAAACTATACAAAACTCAATAAAGAAACAGTCAATAAACTGTACAAAACTGAATAAAGAACCAGTCAATAAACTGTACAAAACTGAATAAAGAACCAGTCAATAAACTGTACAAAACTCAATATAGAAACTGTCAATAAACTGTACAAAACTAAATAAAGAAACAGTCAATAAACTGTACAAAACTAAATAAAGAAACAGTAAAAAAACTGTACAAAACTGAACAAAGAACCAGTCAATAAACTGTACAAAACTGAATAAAGAACCAGTAATAAACTGTACAAAACTCAATAAAGAACCAGTCAATAAACTGTACAAAACTCAATAAAGAACCAGTCAATAAACTGTACAAAACACAATAAAGAACCAGTCAATAAACTGTACAAAACTAAATAAAGAAACAGTCAATAAACTGTACAATACTAAATAAAGAACCAGTCAATAAACTGTACAAAACTAAATAAAGAACCAGTCAATAAACTGTACAAAACTGAACAAAGAACCAGTAATAAACTGTACAAAACTCAATAAAGAATTAGTCAATAAACTGTACAAAACTCAATAAAGAACCAGTCAATAAACTGTACAAAACTCAATAAAGAACCAGTCAATAAACTGTACAAAACTCAATAAAGAACCAGTCAACAAACTTTACAAAACTGAACAAAGATCCAGTCAATAAACTGTACAAAACTAAATAAAGAACCAGTCAATAAACTGTGCAAAACTGAATAAAGAACCAGTCAATAAACTGTACAAATCTCAATATAGAAACAGTCAATAAACTGTACAAAACTAAATAAAGAAACAGTCAATAAACTGTACAAAACTAAATAAAGAACCAGTCAATAAACTGTACAAAACTGAACAAAGAACCAGTCAATAAACTGTACAAAACTGAATAAAGAACCAGTAATAAACTGTACAAAACTCAATAAAGAATTAGTCAATAAACTGACAAACTCAATAAAGAACCAGTCAATAAACTGTACAAAACTCAATAAAGAACCAGTCAATAAACTGTACAAAACTCAATAAAGAACCAGTCAACAAACTTTACAAAACTGAACAAAGAACCAGTCAATAAACTGTACAAAACTAAATAAAGAACCAGTCAATAAACTGTACAAAACTGAACAAAGAACCATTCAATAAACTGTACAAAACTGAATAAAGAACCAGTAATAAACTGAACAAAACTCAATAAAGAAATAGTCAATAAACTGTACAAAACTCAATAAAGAATTAGTCAATAAACTGTACAAAACTCAATAAAGAACCAGTCAATAAACTGTACAAAACTCAATAAAGAACCAGTCAATAAACTGTACAAAACTCAATAAAAAACCAGTCAATAAACTGTACAAAACACAACAAAAAACCAATCAATAAACTATACAAAGCTAAATAAAGAACCAGTGAATAATCTGTACAAAACTCAATAAAGAAACAGTCAATAAACTGTACAAAACTAAATAAAGAACCAGTCAATAAACATTACAAAACTGAATAAAGAACCAGTGAATAAACTGTACAAAACTCAATAAAGAACCAGTCAATAAACTGTACAAAACTAAATAAAGAAACAGTCAATAAACTGTACAAAACTAAATAAAGAAACAGTCAATAAACTGTACAAAACTAAATAAAGAACCAGTCAATAAATTGTACACAAACTAAATAAAGAAACAGTCAACAAACTGTACAAAACTAAATAAAGAACCAGTCAATAAACTGTACAAAACTGAACAAAGAACCAGTCAATAAACTGTACAAAACTGAATAAAGAACCAGTCAATAAAGAGAACAAAACTGAACAAAGAACCAGTCAATAAACTGTACAAAATTCAATAAAGAAACAGTCAATAAACTGTACAAAACTGAATAAAGAACCAGTAATAAACTGTACAAAATTCAATAAAGAATTAGTCAATAAACTGTACAAAACTAAATAAAGAACCAGTCAATAAACTGTACAAAACTCAATATAGAATCAGTCAATAAACTATACAAAACTCAATAAAGAAACAGTCAATAAACTGTACAAAACTGAATAAAGAACCAGTCAATAAACTGTGCAAAACTGAATAAAGAACCAGTCAATAAAATGTACAAAACTCAATAAAGAAACAGTCAATAAACTGTACAAAACTAAATAAAGAAACAGTCAATAAACTGTACAAAACTAAATAAAGAAACAGTAAAAAAACTGTACAAAACTGAACAAAGAACCAGTCAATAAACTGTACAAAACTGAATAAAGAACCAGTAATAAACTGTACAAAACTCAATAAAGAACCAGTCAATAAACTGTACAAAACTCAATAAAGAACCAGTCAATAAACTGTACAAAACTCAATAAAGACCCAGTCAATAAACTGTACAAAACTAAATAAAGAAACAGTCAATAAACTGTACAATACTAAATAAAGAACCAGTCAATAAACTGTACAAAACTAAATAAAGAACCAGTCAATAAACTGTACAAAACTGAACAAAGAACCAGTAATAAACTGTACAAAACTCAATAAAGAATTAGTCAATAAACTGTACAAAACTCAATAAAGAACCAGTCAATAAACTGTACAAAACTCAATAAAGAACCAGTCAATAAACTGTACAAAACTCAATAAAGAACCAGTCAACAAACTTTACAAAACTGAACAAAGATCCAGTCAATAAACTGTACAAAACTAAATAAAGAACCAGTCAATAAACTGTACAAAACTGAACAAAGAACCAGTCAATAAACTGTACAAAACTGAATAAAGAACCAGTAATAAACTGTATAAAACTCAATAAAGAAATAGTCAATAAACTGTACAAAACTCAATAAAGAACCAGTCAATAAACTGTACAAAACTCAATAAAGAACCAGTCAATAAACTGTACAAAACTCAATAAAAAACCAGTCAATAAACTGTACAAAACACAATAAAGAACCAGTCAATAAACTGTACAAAACTAAATAAAGAACCAGTCAATAAACTGTACAAAACTAAATAAAGAAACAGTCAAAAAACTGTACAAAACTCAATAAAGAAACATTCAATAAACTGTACAAAACTCAATAAAGAACCAGCCAAAAACTGTAAAAAACTCAACAAAGAAACACTCAAAAAACTGTACAAAACTCAATAAAGAATCAGTCAATAAACTATACAAAACTAAATTAAGAACCAGTGAATAAACTGTACAAAACTAAATAAAGAAACAGTCAATAAACTGTACAAAACTAAATAAAGAACCAGTCAATAAACATTACAAAACTGAATAAAGAACCAGTGAATAAACTGTACAAAACTCAATAAAGAACCAGTCAATAAACTGTACAAAACTAAATAAAGAAACAGTCAATAAACTGTACAAAACTAAATAAAGAAACAGTCAATAAACTGTACAAAACTAAATAAAGAACCAGTCAATAAATTGTACACAAACTAAATAGAGAAACAGTCAATAAACTGTACAAAACTCAATAAAGAAACAGTCAATAAACTGTACAAAACTGAACAAAGAACCAGTGAATAAACTGTACAAAACTCAATAAAGAACCAGTCAATAAACTGTACAAAACTAAATAAAGAAACAGTCAATAAACTGTACAAAACTAAATAAAGAAACAGTCAATAAACTGTACAAAACTAAATAAAGAACCAGTCAATAAATTGTACACAAACTAAATAGAGAAACAGTCAACAAACTGTACAAAACTAAATAAAGAACCTGTCAATAAACTGTACAAAACTGAACAAAGAACCAGTCAATAAACTGTACAAAACTGAATAAAGAACCAGTCAATAAAGAGAACAAAACTGAACAAAGAACCAGTCAATAAACTGTACAAAATTCAATAAAGAAACAGTCAATAAACTGTACAAAACTGAATAAAGAACCAGTAATAAACTGTACAAAACTCAATAAAGAATTAGTCAATAAACTGTACAAAACTAAATAAAGAACAAGTCAATAAACTGTACAAAACTCAATAAAGAACCAGTCAATAAACTGTACAAAACTCAATAAAAAACCAGTCAATAAACTGTACAAAACACAATAAAGAACCAGTCAATAAACTATACAAAACTAAATAAAGAACCAGTCAATAAACTGTACAAAACTCAATAAAGAAACAGTCAATAAACTGTACAAAACTCAATAAAGCACCAGCCAAAAACTGTACAAAAGTCAATAAAGAAACAGTCAAAAAACTGTACAAAAGTCAATAAAGAAACAGTCAAAAAACTGTACAAAACTCAATAAAGAATCAGTCAATAAACTATACAAAACTCAATAAAGAAACAGTCAATAAACTGTACAAAACTGAACAAAGAACCAGTCAATAAACTGTACAAAACTGAATAAAGAACCAGTGATAAACTGTACAAAACTCTATAAAGAATTAGTCAATAAACTGTACAAAACTCAATAAAGAACCAGTCAATAAACTGTACAAAACTCAATAAAAAACCAGTCAATAAACTGTACAAAACACAACAAAGAACCAGTCAATAAACTATACAAAACTAAATAAAGAACCAGTCAATAAACTGTACAAAACTAAATAAAGAACCAGTCAATAAACTGTACAAAACTCAATAAAGAAACAGTCAATAAACTGTACAAAACTCAATAAAGAACCAGCCAAAAACTGTACAAAACTCAATAAAGAAACAGTAAAAAAACTGTACAAAACTCAATAAAGAATCAGTCAATAAACTATACAAAACTAAATAAAGAACCAGTGAATAAACTGTACAAAACTAAATAAATAAACAGTCAATAAACTGTACAAAACTAAATAAAGAACCAGTCAATAAACATTACAAAACTGAATAAAGAACCAGTGAATAAACTGTACAAAACTCAATAAAGAACCAGTCAATAAACTGTACAAAACTAAATAAAGAAACAGTCAATAAACTGTACAAAACTAAATAAAGAAACAGTCAATAAACTGTACAAAACTAAATAAAGAACCAGTCAATAAATTGTACACAAACTAAATAGAGAAACAGTCAATAAACTGTACAAAACTCAATAAAGAAACAGTCAATAAACTGTACAAAACTGAACAAAGAACCAGTGAATAAACTGTACAAAACTCAATAAAGAACCAGTCAATAAACTGTACAAAACTAAATAAAGAAACAGTCAATAAACTGTACAAAACTAAATAAAGAAACAGTCAATCAACTGTACAAAACTAAATAAAGAACCAGTCAATAAATTGTACACAAACTAAATAGAGAAACAGTCAACAAACTGTACAAAACTAAATAAAGAACCTGTCAATAAACTGTACAAAACTGAACAAAGAACCAGTCAATAAACTGTACAAAACTGAATAAAGAACCAGTCAATAAAGAGAACAAAACTGAACAAAGAACCAGTCAATAAACTGTACAAAATTCAATAAAGAAACAGTCAATAAACTGTACAAAACTGAATAAAGAACCAGTAATAAACTGTACAAAACTCAATAAAGAATTAGTCAATAAACTGTACAAAACTAAATAAAGAACAAGTCAATAAACTGTACAAAACTCAATAAAGAACCAGTCAATAAACTGTACAAAACTCAATAAAAAACCAGTCAATAAACTATACAAAACACAATAAAGAACCAGTCAATAAACTATACAAAACTAAATAAAGAACCAGTCAATAAACTGTACAAAACTCAATAAAGAAACAGTCAATAAACTGTACAAAACTCAATAAAGCACCAGCCAAAAACTGTACAAAAGTCAATAAAGAAACAGTCAAAAAACTGTACAAAAGTCAATAAAGAAACAGTCAAAAAACTGTACAAAACTCAATAAAGAATCAGTCAATAAACTATACAAAACTCAATAAAGAAACAGTCAATAAACTGTACAAAACTGAACAAAGAACCAGTCAATAAACTGTACAAAACTGAATAAAGAACCAGTGATAAACTGTACAAAACTCTATAAAGAATTAGTCAATAAACTGTACAAAACTCAATAAAGAACCAGTCAATAAACTGTACAAAACTCAATAAAAAACCAGTCAATAAACTGTACAAAACACAACAAAGAACCAGTCAATAAACTATACAAAACTAAATAAAGAACCAGTCAATAAACTGTACAAAACTAAATAAAGAAACAGTCAATAAACTGTACAAAACTCAATAAAGAAACAGTCAATAAACTGTACAAAACTCAATAAAGAACCAGCCAAAAACTGTACAAAACTCAATAAAGAAACAGTAAAAAAACTGTACAAAACTCAATAAAGAATCAGTCAATAAACTATACAAAACTAAATAAAGAACCAGTGAATAAACTGTACAAAACTAAATAAATAAACAGTCAATAAACTGTACAAAACTAAATAAAGAACCAGTCAATAAACATTACAAAACTGAATAAAGAACCAGTGAATAAACTGTACAAAACTCAATAAAGAACCAGTCAATAAACTGTACAAAACTAAATAAAGAAACAGTCAATAAACTGTACAAAACTAAATAAAGAAACAGTCAATAAACTGTACAAAACTAAATAAAGAACCAGTCAATAAATTGTACACAAACTAAATAGAGAAACAGTCAACAAACTGTACAAAACTCAATAAAGAAACAGTCAATAAACTGTACAAAACTGAACAAAGAACCAGTGAATAAACTGTACAAAACTCAATAAAGAACCAGTCAATAAACTGTACAAAACTAAATAAAGAAACAGTCAATAAACTGTACAAAACTAAATAAAGAAACAGTCAATCAACTGTACAAAACTAAATAAAGAACCAGTCAATAAATTGTACACAAACTAAATAAAGAAACAGTCAACAAACTGTACAAAACTAAATAAAGAACCAGTCAATAAACTGTACAAAACTGAACAAAGAACAGTCAATAAACTGTACAAAACTGAATAAAGAACCAGTCAATAAAGAGAACAAAACTGAACAAAGAACCAGTCAATAAACTGTACAAAATTCAATAAAGAAACAGTCAATAAACTGTACAAAACTGAATAAAGAACCAGTAATAAACTGTACAAAATTCAATAAAGAATTAGTCAATAAACTGTACAAAACTAAATAAAGAACCAGTCAATAAACTGTACAAAACCCAATAAAGAATCAGTCAATAAACTATACAAAACTCAATAAAGAAACAGTCAATAAACTGTACAAAACTGAATAAAGAACCAGTCAATAAACTGTGCAAAACTGAATAAAGAACCAGTCAATAAACTGTACAAAACTCAATATAGAAACTGTCAATAAACTGTACAAAACTAAATAAAGAAACAGTCAATAAACTGTACAAAACTAAATAAAGAAACAGTAAAAAAACTGTACAAAACTGAACAAAGAACCAGTCAATAAACTGTACAAAACTGAATAAAGAACCAGTAATAAACTGTACAAAACTCAATAAAGAACCAGTCAATAAACTGTACAAAACTCAATAAAGAACCAGTCAATAAACTGTACAAAACTCAATAAAGACCCAGTAAATAAACTGTACAAAACTAAATAAAGAAACAGTCAATAAACTGTACAATACTAAATAAAGAACCAGTCAATAAACTGTACAAAACTAAATAAAGAACCAGTCAATAAACTGTACAAAACTGAACAAAGAACCAGTAATAAACTGTACAAAACTCAATAAAGAATTAGTCAATAAACTGTACAAAACTCAATAAAGAACCAGTCAATAAACTGTACAAAACTCAATAAAGAACCAGTCAATAAACTGTACAAAACCCAATAAAGAACCAGTCAACAAACTTTACAAAACTGAACAAAGATCCAGTCAATAAACTGTACAAAACTAAATAAAGAACCAGTCAATAAACTGTACAAAACTGAACAAAGAACCAGTCAATAAACTGTACAAAACTGAATAAAGAACCAGTAATAAACTGTATAAAACTCAATAAAGAAATAGTCAATAAACTGTACAAAACTCAATAAAGAACCAGTCAATAAACTGTACAAAACTCAATAAAGAACCAGTCAATAAACTGTACAAAACTCAATAAAAAACCAGTCAATAAACTGTACAAAACACAATAAAGAACCAGTCAATAAACTGTACAAAACTAAATAAAGAACCAGTCAATAAACTGTACAAAACTAAATAAAGAAACAGTCAATAAACTGTACAAAACTCAATAAAGAAACATTCAATAAACTGTACAAAACTCAATAAAGAACCAGCCAAAAACTGTAAAAAACTCAACAAAGAAACAGTCAAAAAACTGTACAAAACTCAATAAAGAATCAGTCAATAAACTATACAAAACTAAATTAAGAACCAGTGAATAAACTGTACAAAACTAAATAAAGAAACAGTCAATAAACTGTACAAAACTAAATAAAGAACCAGTCAATAAACATTACAAAACTGAATAAAGAACCAGTGAATAAACTGTACAAAACTCAATAAAGAACCAGTCAATAAACTGTACAAAACTAAATAAAGAAACAGTCAATAAACTGTACAAAACTAAATAAAGAAACAGTCAATAAACTGTACAAAACTAAATAAAGAACCAGTCAATAAATTGTACACAAACTAAATAGAGAAACAGTCAATAAACTGTACAAAACTCAATAAAGAAACAGTCAATAAACTGTACAAAACTGAACAAAGAACCAGTGAATAAACTGTACAAAACTCAATAAAGAACCAGTCAATAAACTGTACAAAACTAAATAAAGAAACAGTCAATAAACTGTACAAAACTAAATAAAGAAACAGTCAATAAACTGTACAAAACTAAATAAAGAACCAGTCAATAAATTGTACACAAACTAAATAGAGAAACAGTCAACAAACTGTACAAAACTAAATAAAGAACCTGTCAATAAACTGTACAAAACTGAACAAAGAACCAGTCAATAAACTGTACAAAACTGAATAAAGAACCAGTCAATAAAGAGAACAAAACTGAACAAAGAACCAGTCAATAAACTGTACAAAATTCAATAAAGAAACAGTCAATAAACTGTACAAAACTGAATAAAGAACCAGTAATAAACTGTACAAAACTCAATAAAGAATTAGTCAATAAACTGTACAAAACTAAATAAAGAACAAGTCAATAAACTGTACAAAACTCAATAAAGAACCAGTCAATAAACTGTACAAAACTCAATAAAAAACCAGTCAATAAACTGTACAAAACACAATAAAGAACCAGTCAATAAACTATACAAAACTAAATAAAGAACCAGTCAATAAACTGTACAAAACTCAATAAAGAAACAGTCAATAAACTGTACAAAACTCAATAAAGCACCAGCCAAAAACTGTACAAAAGTCAATAAAGAAACAGTCAAAAAACTGTACAAAAGTCAATAAAGAAACAGTCAAAAAACTGTACAAAACTCAATAAAGAATCAGTCAATAAACTATACAAAACTCAATAAAGAAACAGTCAATAAACTGTACAAAACTGAACAAAGAACCAGTCAATAAACTGTACAAAACTGAATAAAGAACCAGTGATAAACTGTACAAAACTCTATAAAGAATTAGTCAATAAACTGTACAAAACTCAATAAAGAACCAGTCAATAAACTGTACAAAACTCAATAAAAAACCAGTCAATAAACTGTACAAAACACAACAAAGAACCAGTCAATAAACTATACAAAACTAAATAAAGAACCAGTCAATAAACTGTACAAAACTAAATAAAGAAACAGTCAATAAACTGTACAAAACTCAATAAAGAAACAGTCAATAAACTGTACAAAACTCAATAAAGAACCAGCCAAAAACTGTACAAAACTCAATAAAGAAACAGTAAAAAAACTGTACAAAACTCAATAAAGAATCAGTCAATAAACTATACAAAACTAAATAAAGAACCAGTGAATAAACTGTACAAAACTAAATAAATAAACAGTCAATAAACTGTACAAAACTAAATAAAGAACCAGTCAATAAACATTACAAAACTGAATAAAGAACCAGTGAATAAACTGTACAAAACTCAATAAAGAACCAGTCAATAAACTGTACAAAACTAAATAAAGAAACAGTCAATAAACTGTACAAAACTAAATAAAGAAACAGTCAATAAACTGTACAAAACTAAATAAAGAACCAGTCAATAAATTGTACACAAACTAAATAGAGAAACAGTCAATAAACTGTACAAAACTCAATAAAGAAACAGTCAATAAACTGTACAAAACTGAACAAAGAACCAGTGAATAAACTGTACAAAACTCAATAAAGAACCAGTCAATAAACTGTACAAAACTCAATAAAGAACCAGTCAATAAACTGTACAAAACTAAATAAAGAAACAGTCAATCAACTGTACAAAACTAAATAAAGAACCAGTCAATAAATTGTACACAAACTAAATAGAGAAACAGTCAACAAACTGTACAAAACTAAATAAAGAACCTGTCAATAAACTGTACAAAACTGAACAAAGAACCAGTCAATAAACTGTACAAAACTGAATAAAGAACCAGTCAATAAAGAGAACAAAACTGAACAAAGAACCAGTCAATAAACTGTACAAAATTCAATAAAGAAACAGTCAATAAACTGTACAAAACTGAATAAAGAACCAGTAATAAACTGTACAAAACTCAATAAAGAATTAGTCAATAAACTGTACAAAACTAAATAAAGAACAAGTCAATAAACTGTACAAAACTCAATAAAAAACCAGTCAATAAACTGTACAAAACACAATAAAGAACCAGTCAATAAACTATACAAAACTAAATAAAGAACCAGTCAATAAACTGTACAAAACTCAATAAAGAAACAGTCAATAAACTGTACAAAACTCAATAAAGCACCAGCCAAAAACTGTACAAAAGTCAATAAAGAAACAGTCAAAAAACTGTACAAAAGTCAATAAAGAAACAGTCAAAAAACTGTACAAAACTCAATAAAGAATCAGTCAATAAACTATACAAAACTCAATAAAGAAACAGTCAATAAACTGTACAAAACTGAACAAAGAACCAGTCAATAAACTGTACAAAACTGAATAAAGAACCAGTGATAAACTGTACAAAACTCTATAAAGAATTAGTCAATAAACTGTACAAAACTCAATAAAGAACCAGTCAATAAACTGTACAAAACTCAATAAAAAACCAGTCAATAAACTGTACAAAACACAACAAAGAACCAGTCAATAAACTATACAAAACTAAATAAAGAACCAGTCAATAAACTGTACAAAACTAAATAAAGAAACAGTCAATAAACTGTACAAAACTCAATAAAGAAACAGTCAATAAACTGTACAAAACTCAATAAAGAACCAGCCAAAAACTGTACAAAACTCAATAAAGAAACAGTAAAAAAACTGTACAAAACTCAATAAAGAATCAGTCAATAAACTATACAAAACTAAATAAAGAACCAGTGAATAAACTGTACAAAACTAAATAAATAAACAGTCAATAAACTGTACAAAACTAAATAAAGAACCAGTCAATAAACATTACAAAACTGAATAAAGAACCAGTGAATAAACTGTACAAAACTCAATAAAGAACCAGTCAATAAACTGTACAAAACTAAATAAAGAAACAGTCAATAAACTGTACAAAACTAAATAAAGAAACAGTCAATAAACTGTACAAAACTAAATAAAGAACCAGTCAATAAATTGTACACAAACTAAATAGAGAAACAGTCAATAAACTGTACAAAACTCAATAAAGAAACAGTCAATAAACTGTACAAAACTGAACAAAGAACCAGTGAATAAACTGTACAAAACTCAATAAAGAACCAGTCAATAAACTGTACAAAACTAAATAAAGAAACAGTCAATAAACTGTACAAAACTAAATAAAGAAACAGTCAATCAACTGTACAAAACTAAATAAAGAACCAGTCAATAAATTGTACACAAACTAAATAGAGAAACAGTCAACAAACTGTACAAAACTAAATAAAGAACCTGTCAATAAACTGTACAAAACTGAACAAAGAACCAGTCAATAAACTGTACAAAACTGAATAAAGAACCAGTCAATAAAGAGAACAAAACTGAACAAAGAACCAGTCAATAAACTGTACAAAATTCAATAAAGAAACAGTCAATAAACTGTACAAAACTGAATAAAGAACCAGTAATAAACTGTACAAAACTCAATAAAGAATTAGTCAATAAACTGTACAAAACTAAATAAAGAACAAGTCAATAAACTGTACAAAACTCAATAAAAAACCAGTCAATAAACTGTACAAAACTCAATAAAGAACCAGTCAATAAACTATACAAAACTAAATAAAGAACCAGTCAATAAACTGTACAAAACTCAATAAAGAAACAGTCAATAAACTGTACAAAACTCAATAAAGCACCAGCCAAAAACTGTACAAAAGTCAATAAAGAAACAGTCAAAAAACTGTACAAAAGTCAATAAAGAAACAGTCAAAAAACTGTACAAAACTCAATAAAGAATCAGTCAATAAACTATACAAAACTCAATAAAGAAACAGTCAATAAACTGTACAAAACTGAACAAAGAACCAGTCAATAAACTGTACAAAACTGAATAAAGAACCAGTGATAAACTGTACAAAACTCTATAAAGAATTAGTCAATAAACTGTACAAAACTCAATAAAGAACCAGTCAATAAACTGTACAAAACTCAATAAAAAACCAGTCAATAAACTGTACAAAACACAACAAAGAACCAGTCAATAAACTATACAAAACTAAATAAAGAACCAGTCAATAAACTGTACAAAACTAAATAAAGAAACAGTCAATAAACTGTACAAAACTCAATAAAGAAACAGTCAATAAACTGTACAAAACTCAATAAAGAACCAGCCAAAAACTGTACAAAACTCAATAAAGAAACAGTAAAAAAACTGTACAAAACTCAATAAAGAATCAGTCAATAAACTATACAAAACTAAATAAAGAACCAGTGAATAAACTGTACAAAACTAAATAAATAAACAGTCAATAAACTGTACAAAACTAAATAAAGAACCAGTCAATAAACATTACAAAACTGAATAAAGAACCAGTGAATAAACTGTACAAAACTCAATAAAGAACCAGTCAATAAACTGTACAAAACTAAATAAAGAAACAGTCAATAAACTGTACAAAACTAAATAAAGAAACAGTCAATAAACTGTACAAAACTAAATAAAGAACCAGTCAATAAATTGTACACAAACTAAATAGAGAAACAGTCAATAAACTGTACAAAACTCAATAAAGAAACAGTCAATAAACTGTACAAAACTGAACAAAGAACCAGTGAATAAACTGTACAAAACTCAATAAAGAACCAGTCAATAAACTGTACAAAACTAAATAAAGAAACAGTCAATAAACTGTACAAAACTAAATAAAGAAACAGTCAATCAACTGTACAAAACTAAATAAAGAACCAGTCAATAAATTGTACACAAACTAAATAGAGAAACAGTCAACAAACTGTACAAAACTAAATAAAGAACCTGTCAATAAACTGTACAAAACTGAACAAAGAACCAGTCAATAAACTGTACAAAACTGAATAAAGAACCAGTCAATAAAGAGAACAAAACTGAACAAAGAACCAGTCAATAAACTGTACAAAATTCAATAAAGAAACAGTCAATAAACTGTACAAAACTGAATAAAGAACCAGTAATAAACTGTACAAAACTCAATAAAGAATTAGTCAATAAACTGTACAAAACTAAATAAAGAACAAGTCAATAAACTGTACAAAACTCAATAAAGAACCAGTCAATAAACTGTACAAAACTCAATAAAAAACCAGTCAATAAACTGTACAAAACACAATAAAGAACCAGTCAATAAACTATACAAAACTAAATAAAGAACCAGTCAATAAACTGTACAAAACTCAATAAAGAAACAGTCAATAAACTGTACAAAACTCAATAAAGCACCAGCCAAAAACTGTACAAAAGTCAATAAAGAAACAGTCAAAAAACTGTACAAAAGTCAATAAAGAAACAGTAAAAAAACTGTACAAAACTCAATAAAGAATCAGTCAATAAACTATACAAAACTCAATAAAGAAACAGTCAATAAACTGTACAAAACTGAACAAAGAACCAGTCAATAAACTGTACAAAACTGAATAAAGAACCAGTGATAAACTGTACAAAACTCAATAAAGAATTAGTCAATAAACTGTACAAAACTCAATAAAGAACCAGTCAATAAACTGTACAAAACTCAATAAAAAACCAGTCAATAAACTGTACAAAACTCAATAAAAAACCAGTCAATAAACTGTACAAAACACAACAAAGAACCAGTCAATAAACTATACAAAACTAAATAAAGAACCAGTCAATAAACTGTACAAAACTAAATAAAGAAACAGTCAATAAACTGTACAAAACTCAATAAAGAAACAGTCAATAAACTGTACAAAACTCAATAAAGAACCAGCCAAAAACTGTACAAAACTCAATAAAGAAACAGTAAAAAAACTGTACAAAACTCAATAAAGAATCAGTCAATAAACTATACAAAACTGAATAAAGAAACAGTCAATAAACTGTACAAAACTGAATAAAGAACCGGTCAATAAACTGTGCAAAACTGAATAAAGAACCAGTCAATAAACTGTACAAAACTCAATATAGAAACAGTCAATAAACTGTACAAAACTAAATAAAGAAACAGTCAATAAACTGTACAAAACTAAATAAAGAAACAGTAAAAAAACTGTACAAAACAGAACAAAGAACCAGTCAATAAACTGTACAAAACTGAATAAAGAACCAGTAATAAACTGTACAAAACTGAATAAAGAACCAGTCAATAAACTGTACAAAACTCAATAAAGAACCAGTCAATAAACTGTACAAAACTCAATAAAGAACCAGTCAATAAACTGTACAAAACTAAATAAAGAAACAGTCAATAAACTGTACAAAACTAAATAAAGAACCAGTCAATAAACTGTACAAAACTAAATAAAGAACCAGTCAATAAACTGTACAAAACTGAACAAAGAACCAGTAATAAACTGTACAAAACTCAATAAAGACTTAGTCAATAAACTGTACAAAACTCAATAAAGAACCAGTCAATAAACTGTACAAAACTCAATAAAGAACCAGTCAACAAACTTTACAAAACTGAACAAAGAACCAGTCAATAAACTGTACAAAACTAAATAAAGAACCAGTCAATAAACTGTACAAAACTCAATAAAAAACCAGTCAATAAACTGTACAAAACTCAATAAAAAACCAGTCAATAAACTGTACAAAACACAACAAAGAACCAGTCAATAAACTATACAAAACTAAATAAAGAACCAGTCAATAAACTGTACAAAACTAAATAAAGAAACAGTCAATAAACTGTACAAAACTCAATAAAGAAACAGTCAATAAACTGCACAAAACTCAATAAAGAACCAGCCAAAAACTGTACAAAACTCAATAAAGAAACAGTAAAAAAACTGTACAAAACTCAATAAAGAATCAGTCAATAAACTATACAAAACTGAATAAAGAAACAGTCAATAAACTGTACAAAACTGAATAAAGAACCAGTCAATAAACTGTGCAAAACTGAATAAAGAACCAGTCAATAAACTGTACAAAACTCAATATAGAAACAGTCAATAAACTGTACAAAACTAAATAAAGAAACAGTCAATAAACTGTACAAAACTAAATAAAGAAACAGTAAAAAAACTGTACAAAACAGAACAAAGAACCAGTCAATAAACTGTACAAAACTGAATAAAGAACCAGTAATAAACTGTACAAAACTGAATAAAGAACCAGTCAATAAACTGTACAAAACTCAATAAAGAACCAGTCAATAAACTGTACAAAACTGAATAAAGAACCAGTCAATAAACTGTACAAAACTAAATAAAGAAACAGTCAATAAACTGTACAAAACTAAATAAAGAACCAGTCAATAAACTGTACAAAACTAAATAAAGAACCAGTCAATAAACTGTACAAAACTGAACAAAGAACCAGTAATAAACTGTACAAAACTCAATAAAGACTTAGTCAATAAACTGTACAAAACTCAATAAAGAACCAGTCAATAAACTGTACAAAACTGAACAAAGAACCAGTCAATAAACTGTATAAAACTCAATAAAGAAATAGTCAATAAACTGTACAAAACTCAATAAAGAACCAGTCAATAAACTGTACAAAACTCAATAAAGAACCAGTCAATAAACTGTACAAAACTCAATAAAGAAATAGTCAATAAACTGTACAAAACTCAATAAAGAAATAGTTAATAAACTGTACAAAACTCAATAAAGAACCAGTCAATAAACTGTATAAAACACAATAAAGAACCAGTCAATAAACTGTACAAAACTAAATAAAGAACCAGTCAATAAACTGTACAAAACTAAATAAAGAAACAGTCAATAAACTGTACAAAACTCAGTAAAGAAACAGTCAATAAACTGTACAAAACTCAATAAAGAACCAGCCAAAAACTGAACAAAACTCAACAAAGAAACAGTAAAAAAACTGTACAAAACTCAATAAAGAATCAGTCAATAAACTATACAAAACTCAATAAAGAAACAGTCAATAAACTGTACAAAACTGAATAAAGAACCAGGCAATAAACTGTACAAAACTGAATAAAGAACCAGTCAATAAACTGTACAAAACTCAATATAGAAACAGTCAATAAACTGTACAAAAATAAATAAAGAAACAGTCAATAAACTGTACAAAACTAAATAAAGAACCATGCAATAAACTGTACAAAACTGAACAAAGAACCAGTCAATAAACTGTACAAAACTGAATAAAGAACCAGTAATAAACTGTAAAAAACTCAATAAAGAATTAGTCAATAAACTGTACAAAACTCAATAAAGAACCAGTCAATAAACTGTACAAAACTCAATAAAGAACCAGTCAATAAACTGTACAAAACTCAATAAAAAACCAGTCAATAAACTGTACAAAACACAATAAAGAACCAATCAATAAACTATACAAAACTAAATAAAGAACCAGTCAATAAACTGTAAATAACTAAATAAAGAAACAGTCAATAAACTGTACAAATCTCAATAAAGAAACAGTCAATAAACTGTACAAAACTCAATAAAGAACCAGCCAAAAACTGTACAAAACTCAATAAAGAAACAGTAAAAAAACTGTACAAAACTCAATAAAGAATCAGTCAATAAACTATGCAAAACTCAATAAAGAAACAGTCAATAAACTGTACAAAACTGAATAAAGAACAAGTCAATAAACTGTACAAAACTGAATAAAGAACCAGTCAATAAACTGTACAAAACTCAATAAAGAATTAGTCAATAAACTGTACAAAACTCAATAAAGAACCAGTCAATAAACTGTACAAAACTCAATAAAGAAACAGTCAATAAACTGTACAAAACTAAATAAAGAAACAGTCAATAAACTGTACAAAACTAAATAAAAAACCAGTCAATAAACTGTACAAAACACAATAAAGAACCAGTCAATAAACTATACAAAACTAAATAAAGAACCAGTCAATAAACTGTACAAAACTAAATAAAGAAACAGTCAATAAACTGTACAAAACTCAATAAAGAAACAGTCAATAAACTGTACAAAACTCAATAAAGAACCAGCCAAAAACTGTACAAAAGTCAAAAAGAAACAGTCAAAAAACTGTAAAAAACTCAATAAAGAATCAGTCAATAAACTATACAAAACTCAATAAAGAAACAGTCAATAAACTGTACAAAACTAAACAAAGAACCAGTCAATAAACTGTACAAAACTGAATAAAGAACCAGTAATAAACTGTACAAAACTCAATAAAGAATCAGTCAATAAACTGTACAAAACTCAATAAAGAACCAGTCAATAAACTGTACAAAACTCAATAAAGAACCAGTCAATAAACTGTACAAAACTCAATAAAGAACCAGTCAATAAACTGTACAAAACTCAATAAAAAACAAGTCAATAAACTGTGCAAAACACAATGAAGAACCAGTCAATAAACTATACAAAACTAAATAAAGAACCAGTCAATAAACTGTACAAAACTAAATAAAGAAACAGTCAATAAACTGTACAAAACTCAATAAAGAAACAGTCAATAAACTGTACAAAACTCAATAAAGAACCAGCCAAAAACTGTACAAAACTTAATAAAGAAACAGTCAAAAAACTGTACAAAACTCAATAAAGAATCAGTCAATAAACTATACAAAACTCAATAAAGAAACAGTCAATAAACTGTACAAAACTGAATAAAGAACCAGTCAATAAACTGTGCAAAATTGAATAAAGAACCAGTCAATAAACTGTACAAAACTCAATATAGAAACAGTCAATAAACTGTACAAAACTAAATAAAGAAACAGTCAATAAACTGTACAAAACTAAATAAAGAACCAGCCAATAAACTGTACAAAACTGAACAAAGAACCAGTCAATAAACTGTACAAAACTGAATAAAGAACCAGTAATAAACTGTACAAAACTCAATAAAGAATTAGTGAATAAACTGTACAAAACTCAATAAAGAACCAGTCAATAAACTGTACAAAACTCAATAAAGAACCAGTCAATAAACTGTACAAAACTCAATAAAGAACCAGTCAACAAACTTTACAAAACTGAACAAAGAACCAGTCAATAAACTGTACAAAACTAAATAAAGAACCAGTCAATAAACTATACAAAACTAAATAAAGAACCAGTGAATAAACTGTACAAAACTAAATAAAGAAACAGTCAATAAACTGTACAAAACTAAATAAAGAACCAGTCAATAAACATTACAAAACTGAATAAAGAACCAGTGAATAAACTGTACAAAACTCAATAAAGAACCAGTCAATAAACTGTACAAAACTAAATAAAGAAACAGTCAATAAACTGTACAAAACTAAATAAAGAAACAGTCAATCAACTGTACAAAACTAAATAAAGAACCAGTCAATAAATTGTACACAAACTAAATAGAGAAACAGTCAATAAACTGTACAAAACTCAATAAAGAAACAGTCAATAAACTGTACAAAACTGAACAAAGAACCAGTGAATAAACTGTACAAAACTCAATAAAGAACCAGTCAATAAACTGTACAAAACTAAATAAAGAAACAGTCAATAAACTGTACAAAACTAAATGAAGAAACAGTCAATAAACTGTACAAAACTAAATAAAGAACCAGTCAATAAATTGTACACAAACTAAATAGAGAAACAGTCAACAAACTGTACAAAACTAAATAAAGAACCTGTCAATAAACTGTACAAAACTGAACAAAGAACCAGTCAATAAACTGTACAAAACTGAATAAAGAACCAGTCAATAAAGAGAACAAAACTGAACAAAGAACCATTCAATAAACTGTACAAAATTCAATAAAGAAACAGTCAATAAACTGTACAAAACTGAATAAAGAACCAGTAATAAACTGTACAAAACTCAATAAAGAATTAGTCAATAAACTGTACAAAACTAAATAAAGAACAAGTCAATAAACTGTACAAAACTCAATAAAGAACCAGTCAATAAACTGTACAAAACTCAATAAAAAACCAGTCAATAAACTGTACAAAACACAATAAAGAACCAGTCAATAAACTATACAAAACTAAATAAAGAACCAGTCAATAAACTGTACAAAACTAAATAAAAAAACAGTCAATAAACTGTACAAAACTCGATAAAGAAACAGTCAATAAACTGTACAAAACTCAATAAAGCACCAGCCAAAAACTGTACAAAAGTCAATAAAGAAACAGTCAAAAAACTGTACAAAACTCAATAAAGAATCAGTCAATAAACTATACAAAACTCAATAAAGAAACAGTCAATAAACTGTACAAAACTGAACAAAGAACCAGTCAATAAACTGTACAAAACTGAATAAAGAACCAGTGATAAACTGTACAAAACTCAATAAAGAATTAGTCAATAAACTGTACAAAACTCAATAAAGAACCAGTCAATAAACTGTACAAAACTCAATAAAAAACCAGTCAATAAACTGTACAAAACTCAATAAAAAACCAGTCAATAAACTGTACAAAACACAACAAAGAACCAGTCAATAAACTATACAAAACTAAATAAAGAACCAGTCAATAAACTGTACAAAACTAAATAAAGAAACAGTCAATAAACTGTACAAAACTCAATAAAGAAACAGTCAATAAACTGTACAAAACTCAATAAAGAACCAGCCAAAAACTGAACAAAACTCAAGAAAGAAACAGTAAAAAAACTGTACAAAACTCAATAAAGAATCAGTCAATAAACTATACAAAACTGAATAAAGAAACAGTCAATAAACTGTACAAAACTGAATAAAGAACCAGTCAATAAACTGTGCAAAACTGAATAAAGAACCAGTCAATAAACTGTACAAAACTCAATATAGAAACAGTCAATAAACTGTACAAAACTAAATAAAGAAACAGTAAAAAAACTGTACAAAACAGAACAAAGAACCAGTCAATAAACTGTACAAAACTGAATAAAGAACCAGTAATAAACTGTACAAAACTGAATAAAGAACCAGTCAATAAACTGTACAAAACTCAATAAAGAACCAGTCAATAAACTGTACAAAACTCAATAAAGAACCAGCCAAAAACTGTACAAAAGTCAATAAAGAAACAGTCAATAAACTGTAAAAAACTCAATAAAGAATCAGTCAATAAACTATACAAAACTCAATAAAGAAACAGTCAATAAACTGTACAAAACTAAACAAAGAACCAGTCAATAAACTGTACAAAACTGAATAAAGAACCAGTAATAAACTGTACAAAACTCAATAAAGAATCAGTCAATAAACTGTACAAAACTCAATAAAGAACCAGTCAATAAACTGTACAAAACTCAATAAAGAACCAGTCAATAAACTGTACAAAACTCAATAAAGAACCAGTCAATAAACTGTACAAAACTCAATAAAAAACAAGTCAATAAACTGTGCAAAACACAATAAAGAACCAGTCAATAAACTATACAAAACTAAATAAAGAACCAGTCAATAAACTGTACAAAACTAAATAAAGAAACAGTCAATAAACTGTACAAAACTCAATAAAGAAACAGTCAATAAACTGTACAAAACTCAATAAAGAACCAGCCAAAAACTGTACAAAACTTAATAAAGAAACAGTCAAAAAACTGTACAAAACTCAATAAAGAATCAGTCAATAAACTATACAAAACTCAATAAAGAAACAGTCAATAAACTGTACAAAACTGAATAAAGAACCAGTCAATAAACTGTGCAAAATTGAATAAAGAACCAGTCAATAAACTGTACAAAACTCAATATAGAAACAGTCAATAAACTGTACAAAACTAAATAAAGAAACAGTCAATAAACTGTACAAAACTAAATAAAGAACCAGCCAATAAACTGTACAAAACTGAACAAAGAACCAGTCAATAAACTGTACAAAACTGAATAAAGAACCAGTAATAAACTGTACAAAACTCAATAAAGAATTAGTGAATAAACTGTACAAAACTCAATAAAGAACCAGTCAATAAACTGTACAAAACTCAATAAAGAACCAGTCAATAAACTGTACAAAACTCAATAAAGAACCAGTCAACAAACTTTACAAAACTGAACAAAGAACCAGCCAATAAACTGTACAAAACTAAATAAAGAACCAGTCAATAAACTATACAAAACTAAATAAAGAACCAGTGAATAAACTGTACAAAACTAAATAAAGAAACAGTCAATAAACTGTACAAAACTAAATAAAGAACCAGTCAATAAACATTACAAAACTGAATAAAGAACCAGTGAATAAACTGTACAAAACTCAATAAAGAACCAGTCAATAAACTGTACAAAACTAAATAAAGAAACAGTCAATAAACTGTACAAAACTAAATAAAGAAACAGTCAATCAACTGTACAAAACTAAATAAAGAAACAGTCAACAAACTGTACAAAACTAAATAAAGAAAGAGTCAATAAACTGTACAAAACTAAATAAAGAAACAGTCAATCAACTGTACAAAACTAAATAAAGAACCAGTCAATAAATTGTACACAAACTAAATAGAGAAACAGTCAATAAACTGTACAAAACTCAATAAAGAAACAGTCAATAAACTGTAAAAAACTGAACAAAGAACCAGTGAATAAACTGTACAAAACTCAATAAAGAACCAGTCAATAAACTGTACAAAACTAAATAAAGAAACAGTCAATAAACTGTACAAAACTAAATAAAGAAACAGTCAATAAACTGTACAAAACTAAATAAAGAACCAGTCAATAAATTGTACACAAACTAAATAGAGAAACAGTCAACAAACTGTACAAAACTAAATAAAGAACCTGTCAATAAACTGTACAAAACTGAACAAAGAACCAGTCAATAAACTGTACAAAACTGAACAAAGAACCAGTCAATAAAGAGAACAAAACTGAACAAAGAACCAGTCAATAAACTGTACAAAATTCAATAAAGAAACAGTCAATAAACTGTACAAAACTGAATAAAGAACCAGTAATAAACTGTACAAAACTCAATAAAGAATTAGTCAATAAACTGTACAAAACTAAATAAAGAACAAGTCAATAAACTGTACAAAACTCAATAAAGAACCAGTCAATAAACTGTACAAAACTCAATAAAAAACCAGTCAATAAACTGTACAAAACACAATAAAGAACCAGTCAATAAACTATACAAAACTAAATAAAGAACCAGTCAATAAACTGTACAAAACTAAATAAAGAAACAGTCAATAAACTGTACAAAACTCGATAAAGAAACAGTCAATAAACTGTACAAAACTCAATAAAGCACCAGCCAAAAACTGTACAAAAGTCAATAAAGAAACAGTCAAAAAACTGTACAAAACTCAATAAAGAATCAGTCAATAAACTATACAAAACTCAATAAAGAAACAGTCAATAAACTGTACAAAACTGAACAAAGAACCAGTCAATAAACTGTACAAAACTGAATAAAGAACCAGTGATAAACTGTACAAAACTCAATAAAGAATTAGTCAATAAACTGTACAAAACTCAATAAAGAACCAGTCAATAAACTGTACAAAACTCAATAAAAAACCAGTCAACAAACTGTACAAAACTCAATAAAAAACCAGTCAATAAACTGTACAAAACACAACAAAGAACCAGTCAATAAACTATACAAAACTAAATAAAGAACCAGTCAATAAACTGTACAAAACTAAATAAAGAAACAGTCAATAAACTGTACAAAACTCAATAAAGAAACAGTCAATAAACTGTACAAAACTCAATAAAGAACCAGCCAAAAACTGTACAAAACTCAATAAAGAAACAGTAAAAAAACTGTACAAAACTCAATAAAGAATCAGTCAATAAACTATACAAAACTGAATAAAGAAACAGTCAATAAACTGTACAAAACTGAATAAATAACCAGTCAATAAACTGTGCAAAACTGAATAAAGAACCAGTCAATAAACTGTACAAAACTCAATATAGAAACAGTCAATAAACTGTACAAAACTAAATAAAGAAACAGTCAATAAACTGTACAAAACTAAATAAAGAAACAGTAAAAAAACTGTACAAAACAGAACAAAGAACCAGTCAATAAACTGAACAAAACTGAATAAAGAACCAGTAATAAACTGTACAAAACTGAATAAAGAACCAGTCAATAAACTGTACAAAATTCAATAAAGAACCAGTCAATAAACTGTACAAAACTCAATAAAGAACCAGCCAAAAACTGTACAAAAGTCAATAAAGAAACAGTCAATAAACTGTAAAAAACTCAATAAAGAATCAGTCAATAAACTATACAAAACTCAATAAAGAAACAGTCAATAAACTGTACAAAACTGAACAAAGAACCAGTCAATAAACTGTACAAAACTGAATAAAGAACCAGTGATAAACTGTACAAAACTCAATAAAGAATTAGTCAATAAACTGTACAAAACTCAATAAAGAACCAGTCAATAAACTGTACAAAACTCAATAAAAAACCAGTCAACAAACTGTACAAAACTCAATAAAAAACCAGTCAATAAACTGTACAAAACACAACAAAAAACCAATCAATAAACTATACAAAACTAAATAAAGAACCAGTCAACAAACTGTACAAAACTCAATAAAAAACCAGTCAATAAACTGTACAAAACTCAATAAAGAAACAGTCAATAAACTGTACAAAACTCAATAAAGAACCAGCCAAAAACTGTACAAAACTCAATAAAGAAACAGTAAAAAAACTGTACAAAACTCAATAAAGAATCAGTCAATAAACTATACAAAACTGAATAAAGAAACAGTCAATAAACTGTACAAAACTGAATAAATAACCAGTCAATAAACTGTGCAAAACTGAATAAAGAACCAGTCAATAAACTGTACAAAACTCAATATAGAAACAGTCAATAAACTGTACAAAACTAAATAAAGAAACAGTCAATAAACTGTACAAAACTAAATAAAGAAACAGTAAAAAAACTGTACAAAACAGAACAAAGAACCAGTCAATAAACTGAACAAAACTGAATAAAGAACCAGTAATAAACTGTACAAAACTGAATAAAGAACCAGTCAATAAACTGTACAAAATTCAATAAAGAACCAGTCAATAAACTGTACAAAACTCAATAAAGAACCAGCCAAAAACTGTACAAAAGTCAATAAAGAAACAGTCAATAAACTGTAAAAAACTCAATAAAGAATCAGTCAATAAACTATACAAAACTCAATAAAGAAACAGTCAATAAACTGTACAAAACTAAACAAAGAACCAGTCAATAAACTGTACAAAACTGAATAAAGAACCAGTAATAAACTGTACAAAACTTAATAAACAATCAGTCAATAAACTGTACAAAACTCAATAAAGAACCAGTCAATAAACTGTACAAAACTCAATAAAGAACCAGTCAATAAACTGTACAAAACTCAATAAAGAACCAGTCAATAAACTGTACAAAACTCAATAAAAAACAAGTCAATAAACTGTGCAAAACACAATAAAGAACCAGTCAATAAACTATACAAAACTAAATAAAGAACCAGTCAATAAACTGTACAAAACTAAATAAAGAAACAGTCAATAAACTGTACAAAACTCAATAAAGAAACAGTCAATAAACTGTACAAAACTCAATAAAGAACCAGCCAAAAACTGTACAAAACTTAATAAAGAAACAGTCAAAAAACTGTACAAAACTCAATAAAGAATCAGTCAATAAACTATACAAAACTCAATAAAGAAACAGTCAATAAACTGTACAAAACTGAATAAAGAACCAGTCAATAAACTGTGCAAAATTGAATAAAGAACCAGTCAATAAACTGTACAAAACTCAATATAGAAACAGTCAATAAACTGTACAAAACTAAATAAAGAAACAGTCAATAAACTGTACAAAACTAAATAAAGAACCAGCCAATAAACTGTACAAAACTGAACAAAGAACCAGTCAATAAACTGTACAAAATTGAATAAAGAACCAGTAATAAACTGTACAAAACTCAATAAAGAATTAGTGAATAAACTGTACAAAACTCAATAAAGAACCAGTCAATAAACTGTACAAAACTCAATAAAGAACCAGTCAAATAACTGTACAAAACTCAATAAAGAACCAGTCAACAAACTTTACAAAACTGAACAAAGAACCAGCCAATAAACTGTACAAAACTAAATAAAGAACCAGTCAATAAACTATACAAAACTAAATAAAGAACCAGTGAATAAACTGTACAAAACTAAATAAAGAAACAGTCAATAAACTGTACAAAACTAAATAAAGAACCAGTCAATAAACATTACAAAACTGAATAAAGAACCAGTGAATAAACTGTACAAAACTCAATAAAGAACCAGTGAATAAACTGTACAAAACTAAATAAAGAAACAGTCAATAAACTGTACAAAACTAAATAAAGAAACAGTCAATCAACTGTACAAAACTAAATAAAGAACCAGTTAATAAATTGTACACAAACTAAATAGAGAAACAGTCAATAAACTGTACAAAACTCAATAAAGAAACAGTCAATAAACTGTACAAAACTGAACAAAGAACCAGTGAATAAACTGTACAAAACTCAATAAAGAACCAGTCAATAAACTGTACAAAACTAAATAAAGAAACAGTCAATAAACTGTACAAAACTAAATAAAGAAACAGTCAATAAACTGTACAAAACTAAATAAAGAACCAGTCAATAAATTGTACACAAACTAAATAGAGAAACAGTCAACAAACTGTACAAAACTAAATAAAGAACCTGTCAATAAACTGTACAAAACTGAACAAAGAACCAGTCAATAAACTGTACAAAACTGAATAAAGAACCAGTCAATAAAGAGAACAAAACTGAACAAAGAACCAGTCAATAAACTGTACAAAATTCAATAAAGAAACAGTCAATAAACTGTACAAAACTGAATAAAGAACCAGTAATAAACTGTACAAAACTCAATAAAGAATTAGTCAATAAACTGTACAAAACTAAATAAAGAACAAGTCAATAAACTGTACAAAACTCAATAAAGAACCAGTCAATAAACTGTACAAAACTCAATAAAGAACCAGTCAATAAACTGTACAAAACACAATAAAGAACCAGTCAATAAACTATACAAAACTAAATAAAGAACCAGTCAATAAACTGTACAAAACTAAATAAAGAAACAGTCAATAAACTGTACAAAACTCGATAAAGAAACAGTCAATAAACTGTACAAAACTCAATAAAGCACCAGCCAAAAACTGTACAAAAGTCAATAAAGAAACAGTCAAAAAACTGTACAAAACTCAATAAAGAATCAGTCAATAAACTATACAAAACTCAATAAAGAAACAGTCAATAAACTGTACAAAACTGAACAAAGAACCAGTCAATAAACTGTACAAAACTGAATAAAGAACCAGTGATAAACTGTACAAAACTCAATAAAGAATTAGTCAATAAACTGTACAAAACTCAATAAAGAACCAGTCAATAAACTGTAGAAAACTCAATAAAAAACCAGTCAATAAACTGTACAAAACTCAATAAAAAACCAGTCAATAAACTGTACAAAACACAACAAAGAACCAGTCAATAAACTATACAAAACTAAATAAAGAACCAGTCAATAAACTGTACAAAACTAAATAAAGAAACAGTCAATAAACTGTACAAAACTCAATAAAGAAACAGTCAATAAACTGTACAAAACTCAATAAAGAACCAGCCAAAAACTGTACAAAACTCAATAAAGAAACAGTAAAAAAACTGTACAAAACTCAATAAAGAATCAGTCAATAAACTGTACAAAACTGAATAAAGAAACAGTCAATAAACTGTACAAAACTGAATAAAGAACCAGTCAATAAACTGTGCAAAACTGAATAAAGAACCAGTCAATAAACTGTACAAAACTCAATATAGAAACAGTCAATAAACTGTACAAAACTAAATAAAGAAACAGTCAATAAACTGTACAAAACTAAATAAAGAAACAGTAAAAAAACTGTACAAAACAGAACAAAGAACCAGTCAATAAACTGTACAAAACTGAATAAAGAACCAGTAATAAACTGTACAAAACTGAATAAAGAACCAGTCAATAAACTGTACAAAACTCAATAAAGAACCAGTCAATAAACTGTACAAAACTCAATAAAGAACCAGTCAATAAACTGTACAAAACTAAATAAAGAACCAGTCAATAAACTGTACAAAACTGAATAAAGAACCAGTAATAAACTGAACAAAACTCAATAAAGAAATAGTCAATAAACTGTACAAAACTCAATAAAGAAATAGTCAATAAACTGTACAAAACTAAATAAAGAACCAGTCAATAAACTGTACAAAACTCAATAAAGAACCAGTCAATAAACTGTACAAAACTCAATAAAGAAATAGTCAATAAACTGTACAAAACTCAATAAAGAAATAGTTAATAAACTGTACAAAACTCAATAAAGAACCAGTCAATAAACTGTATAAAACACAATAAAGAACCAGTCAATAAACTGTACAAAACTAAATAAAGAACCAGTCAATAAACTGTACAAAACTAAATAACGAAACAGTCAATAAACTGTACAAAACTCAGTAAAGAAACAGTCAATAAACTGTACAAAACTCAATAAAGAACCAGCCAAAAACTGTACAAAACTCAACAAAGAAACAGTAAAAAAACTGTACAAAACTCAATAAAGAACCAATCAATAAACTGTACAAAACACAATAAAGAACCAGTCAATAAACTATACAAAACTAAATAAAGAACCAGTCAATAAACTGTACAAAACTAAATAAAGAAACAGTCAATAAACTGTACAAAACTCAATAAAGAAACAGTCAATAAACTGTACAAAACTCAATAAAGCACCAGCCAAAAACTGTACAAAAGTCAATAAAGAAACAGTCAAAAAACTGTACAAAACTCAATAAAGAATCAGTCAATAAACTATACAAAACTCAATAAAGAAACAGTCAATAAACTGTACAAAACTGAACAAAGAACCAGTCAATAAACTGTACAAAACTGAATAAAGAACCAGTGATAAACTGTACAAAACTCAATAAAGAATTAGTCAATAAACTGTACAAAACTCAATAAAGAACCAGTCAATAAACTGTACAAAACTCAATAAAAAACCAGTCAATAAACTGTACAAAACTCAATAAAAAACCAGTCAATAAACTGTACAAAACACAACAAAGAACCAGTCAATAAACTATACAAAACTAAATAAAGAACCAGTCAATAACTGTACAAAACTAAATAAAGAAACAGTCAATAAACTGTACAAAACTCAATAAAGAAACAGTCAATAAACTGTACAAAACTCAATAAAGAACCAGCCAAAAACTGTACAAAACTCAATAAAGAAACAGTAAAAAAACTGTACAAAACTCAATAAAGAATCAGTTAATAAACTATACAAAACTGAATAAAGAAACAGTCAATAAACTGTACAAAACTGAATAAAGAACCAGTCAATAAACTGTGCAAAACTGAATAAAGAACCAGTCAATAAACAGTACAAAACTCAATATAGAAACAGTCAATAAACTGTACAAAACTAAATAAAGAAACAGTAAAAAAACTGTACAAAACAGAACAAAGAACCAGTCAATAAACTGTACAAAACTGAATAAAGAACAAGTAATAAACTGTACAAAACTGAATAAAGAACCAGTCAATAAACTGTACAAAACTCAATAAAGAACCAGTCAATAAACTGTACAAAACTCAATAAAGAACCAGTCAATAAACTGTACAAAACTAAATAAAGAAACAGTCAATAAACTGTACAAAACTAAATAAAGAACCAGTCAATAAACTGTACAAAACTAAATAAAGAACCAGTCAATAAACTGTACAAAACTCAATAAAGACTTAGTCAATAAACTGTACAAAACTCAATAAAGAACCAGTCAATAAACTGTACAAAACTCAATAAAGAACCAGTCAACAAACTTTACAAAACTGAACAAAGAACCAGTCAATAAACTGTACAAAACTAAAAAAAGAACCAGTCAATAAACTGTACAAAACTAAATAAAGAACCAGTCAATAAACTGTACAAAACTGAACAAAGAACCAGTCAATAAACTGTACAAAACTGAATAAAGAACCAGTAATAAACTGTATAAAACTCAATAAAGAAATAGTCAATAAACTGTACAAAACTAAATAAAGAACCAGTCAATAAACTGTACAAAACTCAATAAAGAACCAGTCAATAAACTGTACAAAACTCAATAAAGAAATAGTCAATAAACTGTACAAAACTCAATAAAGAAATAGTTAATAAACTGTACAAAACTCAATAAAGAACCAGTCAATAAACTGTATAAAACACAATAAAGAACCAGTCAATAAACTGTACAAAACTAAATAAAGAACCAGTCAATAAACTGTACAAAACTAAATAAAGAAACAGTCAATAAACTGTACAAAACTCAGTAAAGAAACAGTCAATAAACTGTACAAAACTCAATAAAGAACCAGCCAAAAACTGTACAAAACTCAACAAAGAAACAGTAAAAAAACTGTACAAAACTCAATAAAGAATCAGTCAATAAACTATACAAAACTCAATAAAGAAACAGTCAATAAACTGTACAAAACTGAATAAAGAACCAGTAATAAACTGTAAAAAACTCAATAAAGAATTAGTCAATAAACTGTACAAAACTCAATAAAGAACCAGTCAATAAACTGTACAAAACTCAATAAAGAACCAGTCAATAAACTGTACAAAACTCAATAAAAAACCAGTCAATAAACTGTACAAAACACAATAAAGAACCAATCAATAAACTATACAAAACTAAATAAAGAATCAGTCAATAAACTGTAAATAACTAAATAAAGAAACAGTCAATAAACTGTACAAATCTCAATAAAGAAACAGTCAATAAACTGTACAAAACTCAATAAAGAAACAGTAAAAAAACTGTACAAAACAGAACAAAGAACCAGTCAATAAACTGTACAAAACTGAATAAAGAACCAGTAATAAACCGTACAAAACTGAATAAAGAACCAGTCAATAAACTGTACAAAACTCAATAAAGAACCAGTCAATAAACTGTACAAAACTCAATAAAGAACCAGTCAATAAACTGTACAAAACTAAATAAAGAAACAGTCAATAAACTGTACAAAACTAAATAAAGAACCAGTCAATAAACTGTACAAAACTAAATAAAGAACCAGTCAATAAACTGTGCAAAACTCAATAAAGACTTAGTCAATAAACTGTACAAAACTCAATAAAGAACCAGTCAATAAACTGTACAAAACTCAATAAAGAACCAGTCAACAAACTTTACAAAACTGAACAAAGAACCAGTCAATAAACTGTACAAAACTAAATAAAGAACCAGTCAATAAACTGTACAAAACTAAATAAAGAACCAGTCAATAAACTGCACAAAACTGAACAAAGAACCAGTCAATAAACTGTACAAAACTGAATAAAGAACCAGTAATAAACTGTATAAAACTCAATAAAGAAATAGTCAATAAACTGTACAAAACTAAATAAAGAACCAGTCAATAAACTGTACAAAACTCAATAAAGAACCAGTCAATAAACTGTACAAAACTCAATAAAGAAATAGTCAATAAACTGTACAAAACTCAATAAAGAAATAGTTAATAAACTGTACAAAACTCAATAAAGAACCAGTCAATAAACTGTATAAAACACAATAAAGAACCAGTCAATAAACTGTACAAAACTCAATAAAGAACCAGTCAATAAACTGTATAAAACACAATAAAGAACCAGTCAATAAACAGTACAAAACTAAATAAAGAACCAGTCAATAAACTGTACAAAACTAAATAAAGAAACAGTCAATAAACTGTACAAAACTCAGTAAAGAAACAGTCAATAAACTGTACAAAACTCAATAAAGAACCAGCCAAAAACTGTACAAAACTCAACAAAGAAACAGTAAAAAAACTGTACAAAACTCAATAAAGAATCAGTCAATAAACTATACAAAACTCAATAAAGAAACAGTCAATAAACTGTACAAAACTGAATAAAGAACCAGTAATAAACTGTAAAAAACTCAATAAAGAATTAGTCAATAAACTGTACAAAACTCAATAAAGAACCAGTCAATAAACTGTACAAAACTCAATAAAGAACCAGTCAATAAACTGTACAAAACTCAATAAAAAACCAGTCAATAAACTGTACAAAACACAATAAAGAACCAATCAATAAACTATACAAAACTAAATAAAGAATCAGTCAATAAACTGTAAATAACTAAATAAAGAAACAGTCAATAAACTGTACAAATCTCAATAAAGAAACAGTCAATAAACTGTACAAAACTCAATAAAGAAACAGTAAAAAAACTGTACAAAACAGAACAAAGAACCAGTCAATAAACTGTACAAAACTGAATAAAGAACCAGTAATAAACTGTACAAAACTGAATAAAGAACCAGTCAATAAACTGTACAAAACTCAATAAAGAACCAGTCAATAAACTGTACAAAACTCAATAAAGAACCAGTCAATAAACTGTACAAAACTAAATAAAGAAACAGTCAATAAACTGTACAAAACTAAATAAAGAACCAGTCAATAAACTGTACAAAACTAAATAAAGAACCAGTCAATAAACTGTGCAAAACTCAATAAAGACTTAGTCAATAAACTGTACAAAACTCAATAAAGAACCAGTCAATAAACTGTACAAAACTCAATAAAGAACCAGTCAACAAACTTTACAAAACTGAACAAAGAACCAGTCAATAAACTGTACAAAACTCAATAAAGAACCAGTCAATAAACTGTATAAAACACAATAAAGAACCAGTCAATAAACTGTACAAAACTAAATAAAGAACCAGTCAATAAACTGTACAAAACTAAATAAAGAACCAGTCAATAAACTGTACAAAACTCAATAAAGAACCAGTCAATAAACTGTACAAAACTCAATAAAGAAATAGTCAATAAACTGTACAAAACTCAATAAAGAAATAGTTAATAAACTGTACAAAACTCAATAAAGAACCAGTCAATAAACTGTATAAAACACAATAAAGAACCAGTCAATAAACTGTACAAAACTAAATAAAGAACCAGTCAATAAACTGTACAAAACTAAATAAAGAAACAGTCAATAAACTGTACAAAACTCAGTAAAGAAACAGTCAATAAACTGTACAAAACTCAATAAAGAACCAGCCAAAAACTGTACAAAACTCAACAAAGAAACAGTAAAAAAACTGTACAAAACTCAATAAAGAACCAATCAATAAACTGTACAAAACACAATAAAGAACCAGTCAATAAACTATACAAAACTAAATAAAGAACCAGTCAATAAACTGTACAAAACTAAATAAAGAAACAGTCAATAAACTGTACAAAACTCAATAAAGAAACAGTCAATAAACTGTACAAAACTCAATAAAGCACCAGCCAAAAACTGTACAAAAGTCAATAAAGAAACAGTCAAAAAACTGTACAAAACTCAATAAAGAATCAGTCAATAAACTATACAAAACTCAATAAAGAAACAGTCAATAAACTGTACAAAACTGAACAAAGAACCAGTCAATAAACTGTACAAAACTGAATAAAGAACCAGTGATAAACTGTACAAAACTCAATAAAGAATTAGTCAATAAACTGTACAAAACTCAATAAAGAACCAGTCAATAAACTGTACAAAACTCAATAAAAAACCAGTCAATAAACTGTACAAAACTAAATAAAGAAACAGTCAATAAACTGTGCAAAACTCAATAAAGAAACAGTCAATAAACTGTACAAAACTCAATAAAGAACCAGCCAAAAACTGTACAAAACTCAATAAAGAAACAGTAAAAAAACTGTACAAAACTCAATAAAGAATCAGTCAATAAACTATACAAAACTGAATAAAGAAACAGTCAATAAACTGTACAAAACTGAATAAAGAACCAGTCAATAAACTGTGCAAAACTGAATAAAGAACCAGTCAATAAACTGTACAAAACTCAATATAGAAACAGTCAATAAACTGTACAAAACTAAATAAAGAAACAGTCAATAAACTGTACAAAACTAAATAAAGAAACAGTAAAAAAACTGTACAAAACAGAACAAAGAACCAGCCAATAAACTGTACAAAACTGAATAAAGAACCAGTAATAAACTGTACAAAACTGAATAAAGAACCAGTCAATAAACTGTACAAAACTCAATAAAGAACCAGTCAATAAACTGTACAAAACTCAATAAAGAACCAGTCAATAAACTGTACAAAACTAAATAAAGAAACAGTCAATAAACTGTACAAAACTAAATAAAGAACCAGTCAATAAACTGTACAAAACTAAATAAAGAACCAGTCAATAAACTGTACAAAACTCAATAAAGACTTAGTCAATAAACTGTACAAAACTCAATAAAGAACCAGTCAATAAACTGTACAAAACTCAATAAAGAACCAGTCAACAAACTTTACAAAACTGAACAAAGAACCAGTCAATAAACTGTACAAAACTAAATAAAGAACCAGTCAATAAACTGTACAAAACTAAATAAAGAACCAGTCAATAAACTGTACAAAACTGAACAAAGAACCATTCAATAAACTGTACAAAACTGAATAAAGAACCAGTAATAAACTGTATAAAACTCAATAAAGAAATAGTCAATAAACTGTACAAAACTAAATAAAGAACCAGTCAATAAACTGTACAAAACTCAATAAAGAACCAGTCAATAAACTGTACAAAACTCAATAAAGAAATAGTCAATAAACTGTACAAAACTCAATAAAGAAATAGTTAATAAACTGTACAAAACTCAATAAAGAACCAGTCAATAAACTGTATAAAACACAATAAAGAACCAGTCAATAAACTGTACAAAACTAAATAAAGAACCAGTCAATAAACTGTACAAAACTAAATAAAGAAACAGTCAATAAACTGTACAAAACTCAGTAAAGAAACAGTCAATAAACTGTACAAAACTCAATAAAGAACCAGCCAAAAACTGTACAAAACTCAACAAAGAAACAGTAAAAAAACTGTACAAAACTCAATAAAGAATCAGTCAATAAACTATACAAAACTCAATAAAGAAACAGTCAATAAACTGTACAAAACTGAATAAAGAACCAGTAATAAACTGTAAAAAACTCAATAAAGAATTAGTCAATAAACTGTACAAAACTCAATAAAGAACCAGTCAATAAACTGTACAAAACTCAATAAAGAACCAGTCAATAAACTGTACAAAACTCAATAAAAAACCAGTCAATAAACTGTACAAAACACAATAAAGAACCAATCAATAAACTATACAAAAATAAATAAAGAATCAGTCAATAAACTGTAAATAACTAAATAAAGAAACAGTCAATAAACTGTACAAATCTCAATAAAGAAACAGTCAATAAACTGTACAAAACTCAATAAAGAACCAGCCAAAAACTGTACAAAACTCAATAAAGAAACAGTAAAAAAACTGTACAAAACTCAATAAAGAATCAGTCAATAAACTATACAAAACTCAATAAAGAAACAGTCAATAAACTGTACAAAACTGAATAAAGAACCAGTCAATAAACTGTACAAAACTCAATAAAGACTTAGTCAATAAACTGTACAAAACTCAATAAAGAACCAGTCAATAAACTGTACAAAACTCAATAAATAACCAGTCAACAAACTTTACAAAACTGAACAAAGAACCAGTCAATAAACTGTACAAAACTAAATAAAGAACCAGTCAATAAACTGTACAAAACTAAATAAAGAACCAGTCAATAAACTGTACAAAACTGAACAAAGAACCAGTCAATAAACTGTACAAAACTCAATAAAGAATCAGTCAATAAACTATACAAAACTGAATAAAGAAACAGTCAATAAACTGTACAAAACTGAATAAAGAACCAGTCAATAAACTGTGCAAAACTGAATAAAGAACCAGTCAATAAACTGTACAAAACTCAATATAGAAACAGTCAATAAACTGTACAAAACTAAATAAAGAACCAGTCAATAAACTGTACAAAACTCAATAAAGAACCAGTCAATAAACTGTACAAAACTCAATAAAAAACCAGTAAATAAACTGTACAAAACACAATAAAGAACCAATCAATAAACTATACAAAACTAAATAAAGAATCAGTCAATAAACTGTAAATAACTAAATAAAGAAACAGTCAATAAACTGTACAAATCTCAATAAAGAAACAGTCAATAAACTGTACAAAACTCAATAAAGAACCAGCCAAAAACTGTACAAAACTCAATAAAGAAACAGTAAAAAAACTGTACAAAACTCAATAAAGAATCAGTCAATAAACTATACAAAACTCAATAAAGAAACAGTCAATAAACTGTACAAAACTGAATAAAGAACAAGTCAATAAACTGTACAAAACTGAATAAAGAACCAGTCAATAAACTGTACAAAACTCAATAAAGAATTAGTCAATAAACTGTACAAAACTCAATAAAGAACCAGTCAATAAACTGTACAAAACTCAATAAAGAAACAGTCAATAAACTGTACAAAACTAAATAAAAAACCAGTCAATAAACTGTACAAAACACAACAAAGAACCAGTCAATAAACTATACAAAACTAAATAAAGAACCAGTCAATAAACTGTACAAAACTAAATAAAGAAACAGTCAATAAACTGTACAAAACTCAATAAAGAAACAGTCAATAAACTGTACAAAACTCAATAAAGAACCAGCCAAAAACTGTACAAAACTCAATAAAGAAACAGTAAAAAAACTGTACAAAACTCAATAAAGAATCAGTCAATAAACTATACAAAACTGAATAAAGAAACAGTCAATAAACTGTACAAAACTGAATAAAGAACCAGTCAATAAACTGTGCAAAACTGAATAAAGAACCAGTCAATAAACTGTACAAAACTAAATAAAGAAACAGTCAATAAACTGTACAAAACTAAATAAAGAAACAGTCAATAAACTGTACAAAACTAAATAAAGAAACAGTAAAAAAACTGTACAAAACAGAACAAAGAACCAGCCAATAAACTGTACAAAACTGAATAAAGAACCAGTAATAAACTGTACAAAACTGAATAAAGAACCAGTCAATAAACTGTACAAAACTCAATAAAGAACCAGTCAATAAACTGTACAAAACTCAATAAAGAACCAGTCAATAAACTGTACAAAACTAAATAAAGAAACAGTCAATAAACTGTACAAAACTAAATAAAGAACCAGTCAATAAACTGTACAAAACTAAATAAAGAACCAGTCAATAAACTGTACAAAACTCAATAAAGACTTAGTCAATAAACTGTACAAAACTCAATAAAGAACCAGTCAATAAACTGTACAAAACTCAATAAAGAACCAGTCAACAAACTTTACAAAACTGAACAAAGAACCAGTCAATAAACTGTACAAAACTAAATAAAGAACCAGTCAATAAACTGTACAAAACTAAATAAAGAACCAGTCAATAAACTGTACAAAACTGAACAAAGAACCATTCAATAAACTGTACAAAACTGAATAAAGAACCAGTAATAAACTGTATAAAACTCAATAAAGAAATAGTCAATAAACTGTACAAAACTAAATAAAGAACCAGTCAATAAACTGTACAAAACTCAATAAAGAACCAGTCAATAAACTGTACAAAACTCAATAAAGAAATAGTCAATAAACTGTACAAAACTCAATAAAGAAATAGTTAATAAACTGTACAAAACTCAATAAAGAACCAGTCAATAAACTGTATAAAACACAATAAAGAACCAGTCAATAAACTGTACAAAACTAAATAAAGAACCAGTCAATAAACTGTACAAAACTCAATAAAGAACCAGTCAATAAACTGTACAAAACTCAATAAAGAACCAGTCAATAAACTGTACAAAACTAAATAAAGAAACAGTCAATAAACTGTACAAAACTAAATAAAGAACCAGTCAATAAACTGTACAAAACTAAATAAAGAACCAGTCAATAAACTGTACAAAACTCAATAAAGACTTAGTCAATAAACTGTACAAAACTCAATAAAGAACCAGTCAATAAACTGTACAAAACTCAATAAAGAACCAGTCAACAAACTTTACAAAACTGAACAAAGAACCAGTCAATAAACTGTACAAAACTAAATAAAGAACCAGTCAATAAACTGTACAAAACTAAATAAAGAACCAGTCAATAAACTGCACAAAACTGAACAAAGAACCAGTCAATAAACTGTACAAAACTGAATAAAGAACCAGTAATAAACTGTATAAAACTCAATAAAGAAATAGTCAATAAACTGTACAAAACTAAATAAAGAACCAGTCAATAAACTGTACAAAACTCAATAAAGAACCAGTCAATAAACTGTACAAAACTCAATAAAGAAATAGTCAATAAACTGTACAAAACTCAATAAAGAAATAGTTAATAAACTGTACAAAACTCAATAAAGAACCAGTCAATAAACTGTATAAAACACAATAAAGAACCAGTCAATAAACTGTACAAAACTAAATAAAGAACCAGTCAATAAACTGTACAAAACTAAATAAAGAAACAGTCAATAAACTGTACAAAACTCAGTAAAGAAACAGTCAATAAACTGTACAAAACTCAATAAAGAACCAGCCAAAAACTTTACAAAACTCAACAAAGAAACAGTAAAAAAACTGTACAAAACTCAATAAAGAACCAATCAATAAACTGTACAAAACACAATAAAGAACCAGTCAATAAACTATACAAAACTAAATAAAGAACCAGTCAATAAACTGTACAAAACTAAATAAAGAAACAGTCAATAAACTGTACAAAACTCAATAAAGAAACAGTCAATAAACTGTACAAAACTCAATAAAGCACCAGCCAAAAACTGTACAAAAGTCAATAAAGAAACAGTCAAAAAACTGTACAAAACTCAATAAAGAATCAGTCAATAAACTATACAAAACTCAATAAAGAAACAGTCAATAAACTGTACAAAACTGAACAAAGAACCAGTCAATAAACTGTACAAAACTGAATAAAGAACCAGTGATAAACTGTACAAAACTCAATAAAGAATTAGTCAATAAACTGTACAAAACTCAATAAAGAACCAGTCAATAAACTGTACAAAACTCAATAAAAAACCAGTCAATAAACTGTACAAAACTCAATAAAAAACCAGTCAATAAACTGTACAAAACACAACAAAGAACCAGTCAATAAACTATACAAAACTAAATAAAGAACCAGTCAATAAACTGTACAAAACTAAATAAAGAAACAGTCAATAAACTGTACAAAACTCAATAAAGAAACAGTCAATAAACTGTACAAAACTCAATAAAGAACCAGCCAAAAACTGTACAAAACTGAATAAAGAAACAGTAAAAAAACTGTACAAAACTCAATAAAGAATCAGTCAATAAACTATACAAAACTGAATAAAGAAACAGTCAATAAACTGTACAAAACTGAATAAAGAACCAGTCAATAAACTGTGCAAAACTGAATAAAGAACCAGTCAATAAACTGTACAAAACTCAATATAGAAACAGTCAATAAACTGTACAAAACTAAATAAAGAAACAGTCAATAAACTGTACAAAACTAAATAAAGAAACAGTAAAAAAACTGTACAAAACAGAACAAAGAACCAGCCAATAAACTGTACAAAACTGAATAAAGAACCAGTAATAAACTGTACAAAACTGAATAAAGAACCAGTCAATAAACTGTACAAAACTCAATAAAGAACCAGTCAATAAACTGTACAAAACTCAATAAAGAACCAGTCAATAAACTGTACAAAACTAAATAAAGAAACAGTCAATAAACTGTACAAAACTAAATAAAGAACCAGTCAATAAACTGTACAAAACTAAATAAAGAACCAGTCAATAAACTGTACAAAACTCAATAAAGACTTAGTCAATAAACTGTACAAAACTCAATAAAGAACCAGTCAATAAACTGTACAAAACTCAATAAAGAACCAGTCAACAAACTTTACAAAACTGAACAAAGAACCAGTCAATAAACTGTACAAAACTAAATAAAGAACCAGTCAATAAACTGTACAAAACTAAATAAAGAACCAGTCAATAAACTGTACAAAACTGAACAAAGAACCATTCAATAAACTGTACAAAACTGAATAAAGAACCAGTAATAAACTGTATAAAACTCAATAAAGAAATAGTCAATAAACTGTACAAAACTAAATAAAGAACCAGTCAATAAACTGTACAAAACTCAATAAAGAACCTGTCAATAAACTGTACAAAACTCAATAAAGAAATAGTCAATAAACTGTACAAAACTCAATAAAGAAATAGTTAATAAACTGTACAAAACTCAATAAAGAACCAGTCAATAAACTGTATAAAACACAATAAAGAACCAGTCAATAAACTGTACAAAACTAAATAAAGAACCAGTCAATAAACTGTACAAAACTAAATAAAGAAACAGTCAATAAACTGTACAAAACTCAGTAAAGAAACAGTCAATAAACTGTACAAAACTCAATAAAGAACCAGCCAAAAACTGTACAAAACTCAACAAAGAAACAGTAAAAAAACTGTACAAAACTCAATAAAGAATCAGTCAATAAACTATACAAAACTCAATAAAGAAACAGTCAATAAACTGTACAAAACTGAATAAAGAACCAGTAATAAACTGTAAAAAACTCAATAAAGAATTAGTCAATAAACTGTACAAAACTCAATAAAGAACCAGTCAATAAACTGTACAAAACTCAATAAAGAACCAGTCAATAAACTGTACAAAACTCAATAAAAAACCAGTCAATAAACTGTACAAAACACAATAAAGAACCAATCAATAAACTATACAAAAATAAATAAAGAATCAGTCAATAAACTGTAAATAACTAAATAAAGAAACAGTCAATAAACTGTACAAATCTCAATAAAGAAACAGTCAATAAACTGTACAAAACTCAATAAAGAACCAGCCAAAAACTGTACAAAACTCAATAAAGAAACAGTAAAAAAACTGTACAAAACTCAATAAAGAATCAGTCAATAAACTATACAAAACTCAATAAAGAAACAGTCAATAAACTGTACAAAACTGAATAAAGAACCAGTCAATAAACTGTACAAAACTCAATAAAGACTTAGTCAATAAACTGTACAAAACTCAATAAAGAACCAGTCAATAAACTGTACAAAACTCAATAAATAACCAGTCAACAAACTTTACAAAACTGAACAAAGAACCAGTCAATAAACTGTACAAAACTAAATAAAGAACCAGTCAATAAACTGTACAAAACTAAATAAAGAACCAGTCAATAAACTGTACAAAACTGAACAAAGAACCAGTCAATAAACTGTACAAAACTCAATAAAGAATCAGTCAATAAACTATACAAAACTGAATAAAGAAACAGTCAATAAACTGTACAAAACTGAATAAAGAACCAGTCAATAAACTGTGCAAAACTGAATAAAGAACCAGTCAATAAACTGTACAAAACTCAATATAGAAACAGTCAATAAACTGTACAAAACTAAATAAAGAACCAGTCAATAAACTGTACAAAACTCAATAAAGAACCAGTCAATAAACTGTACAAAACTCAATAAAGAACCAGTCAATAAACTGTACAAAACTCAATAAAGAACCAGTCAATAAACTATACAAAACTAAATAAAGAATCAGTCAATAAACTGTAAATAACTAAATAAATAAACAGTCAATAAACTGTACAAATCTCAATAAAGAAACAGTCAATAAACTGTACAAAACTCAATAAAGAACCAGCCAAAAACTGTACAAAACTCAATAAAGAAACAGTAAAAAAACTGTACAAAACTCAATAAAGAATCAGTCAATAAACTATACAAAACTCAATAAAGAAACAGTCAATAAACTGTACAAAACTGAATAAAGAACAAGTCAATAAACTGTACAAAACTGAATAAAGAACCAGTCAATAAACTGTACAAAACTCAATAAAGAATTAGTCAATAAACTGTACAAAACTCAATAAAGAACCAGTCAATAAACTGTACAAAACTCAATAAAGAAACAGTCAATAAACTGTACAAAACTAAATAAAAAACCAGTCAATAAACTGTACAAAACACAACAAAGAACCAGTCAATAAACTATACAAAACTCAATAAAGAACCAGTCAATAAACTGTACAAAACTAAATAAAGAAACAGTCAATAAACTGTACAAAACTCAATAAAGAAACAGTCAATAAACTGTACAAAACTCAATAAAGAACCAGCCAAAAACTGTACAAAACTCAATAAAGAAACAGTAAAAAAACTGTACAAAACTCAATAAAGAATCAGTCAATAAACTATACAAAACTGAATAAAGAAACAGTCAATAAACTGTACAAAACTGAATAAAGAACCAGTCAATAAACTGTGCAAAACTGAATAAAGAACCAGTCAATAAACTGTACAAAACTCAATATAGAAACAGTCAATAAACTGTACAAAACTAAATAAAGAAACAGTCAATAAACTGTACAAAACTAAATAAAGAAACAGTAAAAAAACTGTACAAAACAGAACAAAGAACCAGCCAATAAACTGTACAAAACTGAATAAAGAACCAGTAATAAACTGTACAAAACTGAATAAAGAACCAGTCAATAAACTGTACAAAACTCAATAAAGAACCAGTCAATAAACTGTACAAAACTCAATAAAGAACCAGTCAATAAACTGTACAAAACTAAATAAAGAAACAGTCAATAAACTGTACAAAACTAAATAAAGAACCAGTCAATAAACTGTACAAAACTAAATAAAGAACCAGTCAATAAACTGTACAAAACTCAATAAAGACTTAGTCAATAAACTGTACAAAACTCAATAAAGAACCAGTCAATAAACTGTACAAAACTCAATAAAGAACCAGTCAACAAACTTTACAAAACTGAACAAAGAACCAGTCAATAAACTGTACAAAACTAAATAAAGAACCAGTCAATAAACTGTACAAAACTAAATAAAGAACCAGTCAATAAACTGTACAAAACTGAACAAAGAACCATTCAATAAACTGTACAAAACTGAATAAAGAACCAGTAATAAACTGTATAAAACTCAATAAAGAAATAGTCAATAAACTGTACAAAACTAAATAAAGAACCAGTCAATAAACTGTACAAAACTCAATAAAGAACCAGTCAATAAACTGTACAAAACTCAATAAAGAAATAGTCAATAAACTGTACAAAACTCAATAAAGAAATAGTTAATAAACTGTACAAAACTCAATAAAGAACCAGTCAATAAACTGTATAAAACACAATAAAGAACCAGTCAATAAACTGTACAAAACTAAATAAAGAACCAGTCAATAAACTGTACAAAACTAAATAAAGAAACAGTCAATAAACTGTACAAAACTCAGTAAAGAAACAGTCAATAAACTGTACAAAACTCAATAAAGAACCAGCCAAAAACTGTACAAAACTCAACAAAGAAACAGTAAAAAAACTGTACAAAACTCAATAAAGAATCAGTCAATAAACTATACAAAACTCAATAAAGAAACAGTCAATAAACTGTACAAAACTGAATAAAGAACCAGTAATAAACTGTAAAAAACTCAATAAAGAATTAGTCAATAAACTGTACAAAACTCAATAAAGAACCAGTCAATAAACTGTACAAAACTCAATAAAGAACCAGTCAATAAACTGTACAAAACTCAATAAAAAACCAGTCAATAAACTGTACAAAACACAATAAAGAACCAATCAATAAACTATACAAAAATAAATAAAGAATCAGTCAATAAACTGTAAATAACTAAATAAAGAAACAGTCAATAAACTGTACAAATCTCAATAAAGAAACAGTCAATAAACTGTACAAAACTCAATAAAGAACCAGCCAAAAACTGTACAAAACTCAATAAAGAAACAGTAAAAAAACTGTACAAAACTCAATAAAGAATCAGTCAATAAACTATACAAAACTCAATAAAGAAACAGTCAATAAACTGTACAAAACTGAATAAAGAACCAGTCAATAAACTGTACAAAACTCAATAAAGACTTAGTCAATAAACTGTACAAAACTCAATAAAGAACCAGTCAATAAACTGTACAAAACTCAATAAATAACCAGTCAACAAACTTTACAAAACTGAACAAAGAACCAGTCAATAAACTGTACAAAACTAAATAAAGAACCAGTCAATAAACTGTACAAAACTAAATAAAGAACCAGTCAATAAACTGTACAAAACTGAACAAAGAACCAGTCAATAAACTGTACAAAACTGAATAAAGAACCAGTAATAAACTGTATAAAACTCAATAAAGAAATAGTCAATAAACTGTACAAAACTAAATAAAGAACCAGTCAATAAACTGTACAAAACTCAATAAAGAACCAGTCAATAAACTGTACAAAACTCAATAAAGAAATAGTCAATAAACTGTACAAAACTCAATAAAGAAATAGTTAATAAACTGTACAAAACTCAATAAAGAACCAGTCAATAAACTGTATAAAACACAATAAAGAACCAGTCAATAAACTGTACAAAACTAAATAAAGAACCAGTCAATAAACTGTACAAAACTAAATAAAGAAACAGTCAATAAACTGTACAAAACTCAGTAAAGAAACAGTCAATAAACTGTACAAAACTCAATAAAGAACCAGCCAAAAACTGTACAAAACTCAACAAAGAAACAGTAAAAAAACTGTACAAAACTCAATAAAGAATCAGTCAATAAACTATACAAAACTCAATAAAGAAACAGTCAATAAACTGTACAAAAAGAACCAGTAATAAACTGTACAAAATTCAATAAAGAATTAGTCAATAAACTATACAAAACTCAATAAAGAAACAGTCAATAAACTGTACAAAACTCAATAAAGAACCAGTCAATAAACTGTACAAAACTCAATAAAAAACCAGTCAATAAACTGTACAAAACACAATAAAGAACCAATCAATAAACTATACAAAACTAAATAAAGAATCAGTCAATAAACTGTAAATAACTAAATAAAGAAACAGTCAATAAACTGTACAAATCTCAATAAAGAAACAGTCAATAAACTGTACAAAACTCAATAAAGAACCAGCCAAAAACTGTACAAAACTCAATAAAGAAACAGTAAAAAAACTGTACAAAACTCAATAAAGAATCAGTCAATAAACTATACAAAACTCAATAAAGAAACAGTCAATAAACTGTACAAAACTGAATAAAGAACAAGTCAATAAACTGTACAAAACTGAATAAAGAACCAGTCAATAAACTGTACAAAACTCAATAAAGAATTAGTCAATAAACTGTACAAAACTCAATAAAGAACCAGTCAATAAACTGTACAAAACTCAATAAAGAAACAGTCAATAAACTGTACAAAACTAAATAAAGAAACAGTCAATAAACTGTACAAAACTAAATAAAAAACCAGTCAATAAACTGTACAAAACACAATAAAGAACCAGTCAATAAACTATACAAAACTAAATAAAGAACCAGTCAATAAACTGTACAAAACTAAATAAAGAAACAGTCAATAAACTGTACAAAACTCAATAAAGAAACAGTCAATAAACTGTACAAAACTCAATAAAGAACCAGCCAAAAACTGTACAAAAGTCAATAAAGAAACAGTCAAAAAACTGTACAAAACTCAATAAAGAATCAGTCAATAAACTATACAAAACTCAATAAAGAAACAGTCAATAAACTGTACAAAACTAAATAAAGAACCAGTCAATAAACTGTACAAAACTGAACAAAGAACCAGTCAATAAACTGTACAAAACTCAATAAAGAATCAGTCAATAAACTATACAAAACTGAATAAAGAAACAGTCAATAAACTGTACAAAACTGAATAAAGAACCAGTCAATAAACTGTGCAAAACTGAATAAAGAACCAGTCAATAAACTGTACAAAACTCAATATAGAAACAGTCAATAAACTGTACAAAACTAAATAAAGAACCAGTCAATAAACTGTACAAAACTCAATAAAGAACCAGTCAATAAACTGTACAAAACTCAATAAAAAACCAGTCAATAAACTGTACAAAACACAATAAAGAACCAATCAATAAACTATACAAAACTAAATAAAGAATCAGTCAATAAACTGTAAATAACTAAATAAATAAACAGTCAATAAACTGTACAAATCTCAATAAAGAAACAGTCAATAAACTGTACAAAACTCAATAAAGAACCAGCCAAAAACTGTACAAAACTCAATAAAGAAACAGTAAAAAAACTGTACAAAACTCAATAAAGAATCAGTCAATAAACTATACAAAACTCAATAAAGAAACAGTCAATAAACTGTACAAAACTGAATAAAGAACAAGTCAATAAACTGTACAAAACTGAATAAAGAACCAGTCAATAAACTGTACAAAACTCAATAAAGAATTAGTCAATAAACTGTACAAAACTCAATAAAGAACCAGTCAATAAACTGTACAAAACTCAATAAAGAAACAGTCAATAAACTGTACAAAACTAAATAAAGAAACAGTCAATAAACTGTACAAAACTCAACAAAGAACCAGTCAATAAACTATACAAAACTAAATAAAGAACCAGTCAATAAACTGTACAAAACTAAATAAAGAAACAGTCAATAAACTGTACAAAACTCAATAAAGAAACAGTCAATAAACTGTACAAAACTCAATAAAGAACCAGCCAAAAACTGTACAAAACTCAATAAAGAAACAGTAAAAAAACTGTACAAAACTCAATAAAGAATCAGTCAATAAACTATACAAAACTGAATAAAGAAACAGTCAATAAACTGTACAAAACTGAATAAAGAACCAGTCAATAAACTGTGCAAAACTGAATAAAGAACCAGTCAATAAACTGTACAAAACTCAATATAGAAACAGTCAATAAACTGTACAAAACTAAATAAAGAAACAGTCAATAAACTGTACAAAACTAAATAAAGAAACAGTAAAAAAACTGTACAAAACAGAACAAAGAACCAGCCAATAAACTGTACAAAACTGAATAAAGAACCAGTAATAAACTGTACAAAACTGAATAAAGAACCAGTCAATAAACTGTACAAAACTCAATAAAGAACCAGTCAATAAACTGTACAAAACTCAATAAAGAACCAGTCAATAAACTGTACAAAACTAAATAAAGAAACAGTCAATAAACTGTACAAAACTAAATAAAGAACCAGTCAATAAACTGTACAAAACTAAATAAATAACCAGTCAATAAACTGTACAAAACTCAATAAAGACTTAGTCAATAAACTGTACAAAACTCAATAAAGAACCAGTCAATAAACTGTACAAAACTCAATAAAGAACCAGTCAACAAACTTTACAAAACTGAACAAAGAACCAGTCAATAAACTGTACAAAACTAAATAAAGAACCAGTCAATAAACTGTACAAAACTCAATAAAGAACCAGTCAATAAACTGTACAAAACTGAACAAAGAACCATTCAATAAACTGTACAAAACTGAATAAAGAACCAGTAATAAACTGTACAAAACTCAATAAAGAATTAGTCAATAAACTGTACAAAACTCAATAAAGAACCAGTCAATAAACTGTACAAAACTCAATAAAAAACCAGTCAATAAACTGTACAAAACTCAATAAAGAAATAGTCAATAAACTGTACAAAACTCAATAAAGAAATAGTTAATAAACTGTACAAAACTCAATAAAGAACCAGTCAATAAACTGTATAAAACACAATAAAGAACCAGTCAATAAACTGTACAAAACTAAATAAAGAACCAGTCAATAAACTGTACAAAACTAAATAAAGAAACAGTCAATAAACTGTACAAAACTCAGTAAAGAAACAGTCAATAAACTGTACAAAACTCAATAAAGAACCAGCCAAAAACTGTACAAAACTCAACAAAGAAACAGTAAAAAAACTGTACAAAACTCAATAAAGAATCAGTCAATAAACTATACAAAACTCAATAAAGAAACAGTCAATAAACTGTACAAAACTGAATAAAGAACCAGTAATAAACTGTAAAAAACTCAATAAAGAATTAGTCAATAAACTGTACAAAACTCAATAAAGAACCAGTCAATAAACTGTACAAAACTCAATAAAGAACCAGTCAATAAACTGTACAAAACTCAATAAAAAACCAGTCAATAAACTGTACAAAACACAATAAAGAACCAATCAATAAACTATACAAAAATAAATAAAGAATCAGTCAATAAACTGTAAATAACTAAATAAAGAAACAGTCAATAAACTGTACAAATCTCAATAAAGAAACAGTCAATAAACTGTACAAAACTCAATAAAGAACCAGCCAAAAACTGTACAAAACTCAATAAAGAAACAGTAAAAAAACTGTACAAAACTCAATAAAGAATCAGTCAATAAACTATACAAAACTCAATAAAGAAACAGTCAATAAACTGTACAAAACTCAATAAAGAACCAGTCAATAAACTGTACAAAACTCAATAAAGACTTAGTCAATAAACTGTACAAAACTCAATAAAGAACCAGTCAATAAACTGTACAAAACTCAATAAATAACCAGTCAACAAACTTTACAAAACTGAACAAAGAACCAGTCAATAAACTGTACAAAACTAAATAAAGAACCAGTCAATAAACTGTACAAAACTAAATAAAGAACCAGTCAATAAACTGTACAAAACTGAACAAAGAACCAGTCAATAAACTGTACAAAACTGAATAAAGAACCAGTAATAAACTGTACAAAACTCAATAAAGAAATAGTCAATAAACTGTACAAAACTAAATAAAGAACCAGTCAATAAACTGTACAAAACTCAATAAAGAACCAGTCAATAAACTGTACAAAACTCAATAAAGAAATAGTCAATAAACTGTACAAAACTCAATAAAGAAATAGTTAATAAACTGTACAAAACTCAATAAAGAACCAGTCAATAAACTGTATAAAACACAATAAAGAACCAGTCAATAAACTGTACAAAACTAAATAAAGAACCAGTCAATAAACTGTACAAAACTAAATAAAGAAACAGTCAATAAACTGTACAAAACTCAGTAAAGAAACAGTCAATAAACTGTACAAAACTTAATAAAGAACCAGCCAAAAACTGTACAAAACTCAACAAAGAAACAGTAAAAAAACTGTACAAAACTCAATAAATAATCAGTCAATAAACTATACAAAACTCAATAAAGAAACAGTCAATAAACTGTACAAAACTGAATAAAGAACCAGTAATAAACTGTAAAAAACTCAATAAAGAATTAGTCAATAAACTGTACAAAACTCAATAAAGAACCAGTCAATAAACTGTACAAAACTCAATAAAGAACCAGTCAATAAACTGTACAAAACTCAATAAAAAACCAGTCAATAAACTGTACAAAACACAATAAAGAACCAATCAATAAACTATACAAAACTAAATAAAGAATCAGTCAATAAACTGTAAATAACTAAATAAAGAAACAGTCAATAAACTGTACAAATCTCAATAAAGAAACAGTCAATAAACTGTACAAAACTCAATAAAGAACCAGCCAAAAACTGTACAAAACTCAATAAAGAAACAGTAAAAAAACTGTACAAAACTCAATAAAGAATCAGTCAATAAACTATACAAAACTCAATAAAGAAACAGTCAATAAACTGTACAAAACTGAATAAAGAACAAGTCAATAAACTGTACAAAACTGAATAAAGAACCAGTCAATAAACTGTACAAAACTCAATAAAGAATTAGTCAATAAACTGTACAAAACTCAATAAAGAACCAGTCAATAAACTGTACAAAACTCAATAAAGAAACAGTCAATAAACTGTACAAAACTCAATAAAGAACCAGTCAATAAACTGTACAAAACTAAATAAAAAACCAGTCAATAAACTGTACAAAACACAATAAAGAACCAGTCAATAAACTATACAAAACTAAATAAAGAACCAGTCAATAAACTGTACAAAACTAAATAAAGAAACAGTCAATAAACTGTACAAAACTCAATAAAGAAACAGTCAATAAACTGTACAAAACTCAATAAAGAACCAGCCAAAAACTGTACAAAAGTCAATAAAGAAACAGTCAAAAAACTGTACAAAACTCAATAAAGAATCAGTCAATAAACTATACAAAACTCAATAAAGAAACAGTCAATAAACTGTACAAAACTAAACAAAGAACCAGTCAATAAACTGTACAAAACTGAATAAAGAACCAGTAATAAACTGTACAAAACTCAATAAGGAATCAGTCAATAAACTGTACAAAACTCAATAAAGACCCAGTCAATAAACTGTACAAAACTCAATAAAGAACCAGTCAATAAATTGTACAAAACTCAATAAAGAACCAGTCAATAAACTGTACAAAACTCAATAAAAAACAAGTCAATAAACTGTGCAAACACAATAAAGAACCAGTCAATAAACTATACAAAACTAAATATAGAACCAGTCAATAAACTGTACAAAACTAAATAAAGAAACAGTCAATAAACTGTACAAAACTCAAAAAAGAAACAGTCAATAAACTGTACAAAACTCAATAAAGAACCAGCCAAAAACTGTACAAAACTTAATAAAGAAACAGTCAAAAAACTGTACAAAACTCAATAAAGAATCAGTCAATAAACTATACAAAACTCAATAAAGAAACAGTCAATAAACTGTACAAAACTGAATAAAGAACCAGTCAATAAACTGTGCAAAATTGAATAAAGAACCAGTCAATAAACTGTACAAAACTCAATATAGAAACAGTCAATAAACTGTACAAAACTAAATAAAGAAACAGTCAATAAACTGTACAAAACTAAATAAAGAACCAGCCAATAAACTGTACAAAACTGAACAAAGAACCAGTCAATAAACTGTACAAAACTGAATAAAGAACCAGTAATAAACTGTACAAAACTCAATAAAGAATTAGTGAATAAACTGTACAAAACTCAATAAAGAACCAGTCAATAAACTGTACAAAACTAAATAAAGAACCAGTTAATAATCTGTACAAAACTGAACAAAGAACCAGTCAATAAACTGTACAAAACTGAATAAAAATCCAGTAATAAACTGTACAAAACTCAATAAAGAATCAGTCAATAAACTGTACAAAACTTAATAAAAAACCAGTCAATAAACTGTACAAAACACAATAAAGAACCAGTAAATAAACTGTACAAAACTAAATAAAGAATCAGTCAATAAACTGTACAAAACAAAATAAAGAACCAGTCAATAAACTGTACAAAACTCAATAAAGAACCAGTCAATAAACTGTACAAAACTAAATAAAGAAACAGTCAATAAACTGTACAAAACTAAATAAAGAACCAGTCAATAAACTGTACAAAACTAAATAAAGAACCAGTCAATAAACTGTACAAAACTGAACAAAGAACCAGTAATAAACTGTACAAAACTCAATAAAGACTTAGTCAATAAACTGTACAAAACTCAATAAAGAACCAGTCAATAAACTGTACAAAACTCAATAAAGAACCAGTCAACAAACTTTACAAAACTGAACAAAGAACCAGTCAATAAACTGTACAAAACTAAATAAAGAACCAGTCAATAAACTGTACAAAACTGAACAAAGAACCAGTCAATAAACTGTACAAAACTGAATAAAGAACCAGTAATAAACTGTATAAAACTCAATAAAGAAATAGTCAATAAACTGTACAAAACTCAATAAAGAACCAGTCAATAAACTGTACAAAACTCAATAAAGAACCAGTCAATAAACTGTACAAAACTCAATAAAGAAATAGTCAATAAACTGTACAAAACTCAATAAAGAAATAGTTAATAAACTGTACAAAACTCAATAAAGAACCAGTCAATAAACTGTATAAAACACAATAAAGAACCAGTCAATAAACTGTACAAAACTAAATAAAGAACCAGTCAATAAACTGTGCAAAATTGAATAAAGAACCAGTCAATAAACTGTACAAAACTCAATATAGAAACAGTCAATAAACTGTACAAAACTAAATAAAGAAACAGTCAATAAACTGTACAAAACTAAATAAAGAACCAGCCAATAAACTGTACAAAACTGAACAAAGAACCAGTCAATAAACTGTACAAAACTGAATAAAGAACCAGTAATAAACTGTACAAAACTCAATAAAGAATTAGTGAATAAACTGTACAAAACTCAATAAAGAACCAGTCAATAAACTGTACAAAACTAAATAAAGAACCAGTTAATAATCTGTACAAAACTGAACAAAGAACCAGTCAATAAACTGTACAAAACTGAATAAAAATCCAGTAATAAACTGTACAAAACTCAATAAAGAATCAGTCAATAAACTGTACAAAACTTAATAAAAAACCAGTCAATAAACTGTACAAAACACAATAAAGAACCAGTAAATAAACTGTACAAAACTAAATAAAGAATCAGTCAATAAACTGTACAAAACAAAATAAAGAACCAGTCAATAAACTGTACAAAACTCAATAAAGAACCAGTCAATAAACTGTACAAAACTAAATAAAGAAACAGTCAATAAACTGTACAAAACTAAATAAAGAACCAGTCAATAAACTGTACAAAACTAAATAAAGAACCAGTCAATAAACTGTACAAAACTGAACAAAGAACCAGTAATAAACTGTACAAAACTCAATAAAGACTTAGTCAATAAACTGTACAAAACTCAATAAAGAACCAGTCAATAAACTGTACAAAACTCAATAAAGAACCAGTCAACAAACTTTACAAAACTGAACAAAGAACCAGTCAATAAACTGTACAAAACTAAATAAAGAACCAGTCAATAAACTGTACAAAACTGAACAAAGAACCAGTCAATAAACTGTACAAAACTGAATAAAGAACCAGTAATAAACTGTATAAAACTCAATAAAGAAATAGTCAATAAACTGTACAAAACTCAATAAAGAACCAGTCAATAAACTGTACAAAACTCAATAAAGAACCAGTCAATAAACTGTACAAAACTCAATAAAGAAATAGTCAATAAACTGTACAAAACTCAATAAAGAAATAGTTAATAAACTGTACAAAACTCAATAAAGAACCAGTCAATAAACTGTATAAAACGCAATAAAGAACCAGTCAATAAACTGTACAAAACTAAATAAAGAACCAGTCAATAAACTGTACAAAACTAAATAAAGAAACAGTCAATAAACTGTACAAAACTCAGTAAAGAAACAGTCAATAAACTGTACAAAACTCAATAAAGAACCAGCCAAAAACTGTACAAAACTCAACAAAGAAACAGTAAAAAAACTGTACAAAACTAAATAAAGAAACAGTCAATAAACTGTACAAAACTCAATAAAGAAACAGTCAATAAACTGTACAAAACTCAATAAAGAACCAGCCAAAAACTGTACAAAACTTAATAAAGAAACAGTCAAAAAACTGTACAAAACTCAATAAAGAATCAGTCAATAAACTATACAAAACTCAATAAAGAAACAGTCAATAAACTGTACAAAACTGAATAAAGAACCAGTCAATAAACTGTGCAAAATTGAATAAAGAACCAGTCAATAAACTGTACAAAACTCAATATAGAAACAGTCAATAAACTGTACAAAACTAAATAAAGAAACAGTCAATAAACTGTACAAAACTAAATAAAGAACCAGCCAATAAACTGTACAAAACTGAACAAAGAACCAGTCAATAAACTGTACAAAACTGAATAAAGAACCAGTAATAAACTGTACAAAACTCAATAAAGAATTAGTGAATAAACTGTACAAAACTCAATAAAGAACCAGTCAATAAACTGTACAAAACTCAATAAAGAACCAGTTAATAAACTGTACAAAACTCAATAAAGAACCAGTCAACAAACTTTACAAAACTGAACAAAGAACCAGTCAATAAACTGTACAAAACTGAATAAAAATCCAGTAATAAACTGTACAAAACTCAATAAAGAATCAGTCAATAAACTGTACAAAACTCAATAAAGAACCAGTCAATAAACTGTACAAAACACAATAAAGAACCAGTCAATAAACTGTACAAAACTTAATAAAAAACCAGTCAATAAACTGTACAAAACACAATAAAGAACCAGTAAATAAACTGTACAAAACTAAATAAAGAATCAGTCAATAAACTGTACAAAACTAAATAAAGAACCAGTCAATAAACTGTACAAAACTCAATAAAGAACCAGTCAATAAACTGTACAAAACTAAATAAAGAAACAGTCAATAAACTGTACAAAACTAAATAAAGAACCAGTAAATAAACTGTACAAAACTAAATAAAGAACCAGTCAATAAACTGTACAAAACTGAACAAAGAACCAGTAATAAACTGTACAAAACTCAATAAAGACTTAGTCAATAAACTGTACAAAACTCAATAAAGAACCAGTCGATAAACTGTACAAAACTCAATAAAGAACCAGTCAACAAACTTTACAAAACTGAACAAAGAACCAGTCAATAAACTGTACAAAACTAAATAAAGAACCAGTCAATAAACTGTACAAAACTGAACAAAGAACCAGTCAATAAACTGTACAAAACTGAATAAAGAACCAGTAATAATCTGTATAAAACTCAATAAAGAAATAGTCAATAAACTGTACAAAACTCAATAAAGAACCAGTCAATAAACTGTACAAAACTCAATAAAGAACCAGTCAATAAACTGTACAAAACTCAATAAAGAAATAGTCAATAAACTGTACAAAACTCAATAAAGAAATAGTTAATAAACTGTACAAAACTCAATAAAGAACCAGTCAATAAACTGTATAAAACACAATAAAGAACCAGTCAATAAACTGTACAAAACTAAATAAAGAACCAGTCAATAAACTGTACAAAACTAAATAAAGAAACAGTCAATAAACTGTACAAAACTCAGTAAAGAAACAGTCAATAAACTGTACAAAACTCAATAAAGAACCAGCCAAAAACTGTACAAAACTCAACAAAGAAACAGTAAAAAAACTGTACAAAACTCAATAAAGAATCAGTCAATAAACTATACAAAACTCAATAAAGAAACAGTCAATAAACTGTACAAAACTGAATAAAGAACCAGTCAATAAACTGTACAAAACTGAATAAAGAACCAGTCAATAAACTGTACAAAACTCAATATAGAAACAGTCAATAAACTGTACAAAACTAAATAAAGAAACAGTCAATAAACTGTACAAAACTAAATAAAGAACCATGCAATAAACTGTACAAAACTGAACAAAGAACCAGTCAATAAACTGTACAAAACTGAATAAAGAACCAGTAATAAACTGTAAAAAACTCAATAAAGAATTAGTCAATAAACTGTACAAAACTCAATAAAGAACCAGTCAATAAACTGTACAAAACTCAATAAAGAACCAGTCAATAAACTGTACAAAACTCAATAAAGAATCAGTCAATAAACTATACAAAACTCAATAAAGAAACAGTCAATAAACTGTACAAAACTGAATAAAGAACAAGTCAATAAACTGTACAAAACTGAATAAAGAACCAGTCAATAAACTGTACAAAACTCAATAAAGAATTAGTCAATAAACTGTACAAAACTCAATAAAGAACCAGTCAATAAACTGTACAAAACTCAATAAAGAAACAGTCAATAAACTGTACAAAACTAAATAAAGAAACAGTCAATCAACTGTACAAAACTAAATAAAAAACCAGTCAATAAACTGTACAAAACACAATAAAGAACCAGTCAATAAACTATACAAAACTAAATAAAGAACCAGTAAAAAAACTGTACAAAACTCAATAAAGAATCAGTCAATAAACTATACAAAACTCAATAAAGAAACAGTCAATAAACTGTCCAAAACTCAATAAAGAACCAGTCAATAAACTGTGCAAAACTGAATAAAGAACCAGTCAATAAACTGTACAAAACTCAATATAGAAACAGTCAATAAACTGTACAAAACTAAATAAAGAAGCAGTCAATAAAATGTACAAAAGTAAATAAAGAACCAGTCAATAAACTGTACAAAACTGAACAAAGAACCAGTCAATAAACTGTACAAAACTGAATAAAGAACCAGTAATAAACTGTACAAAACTCAATAAAGAATTAGTCAATAAACTGTACAAAACTCAATAAAGAACCAGTCAATAAACTGTGCAAAACTGAATAAAGAACCAGTCAATAAACTGTACAAAACTCAATATAGAAACAGTCAATAAACTGTACAAAACTAAATAAAGAAACAGTCAATAAACTGTACAAAACTAAATAAAGAACCAGTCAATAAACTGTACAAAACTGAACAAAGAACCAGTCAATAAACTGTACAAAACTGAATAAAGAACCAGTAATAAACTGTACAAAACTCAATAAAGAATTAGTCAATAAACTGTAAAACTCAATAAAGAACCAGTCAATAAACTGTACAAAACTCAATAAAGAACCAGTCAATAAACTGTACAAAACTCAATAAAGAACCAGTCAACAAACTTTACAAAACTGAATAAAGAACCAGTCAATAAACTGTACAAAACTAAATAAAGAACCAGTCAATAAACTGTACAAAACTGAACAAAGAACCATTCAATAAACTGTACAAAACTGAATAAAGAACCAGTAATAAACTGAACAAAACTCAATAAAGAAATAGTCAATAAACTGTACAAAACTCAATAAAGAATTAGTCAATAAACTGTACAAAACTCAATAAAGAACCAGTCAATAAACTGTACAAAACTCAATAAAGAACCAGTTAATAAACTGTACAAAACTCAATAAAAAACCAGTCAATAATCTGTACAAAACACAACAAAAAACCAATCAATAAACTATACAAAACTAAATAAAGAACCAGTAAATAATCTGTACAAAACTCAATAAAGAAACAGTCAATAAACTGTACAAAACTAAATAAAGAACCAGTCAATAAACATTACAAAACTGAATAAAGAACCAGTGAATAAACTGTACAAGACTAAATAAAGAACCAGTCAATAAACTGTACAAAACTAAATAAAGAAACAGTCAATAAACTGTACAAAACTAAATAAAGAAACAGTCAATAAACTGTACAAAACTAAATAAAGAACCAGTCAATAAATTGTACACAAACTAAATAAAGAAACAGTTAACAAACTGTACAAAACTAAATAAAGAACCAGTCAATAAACTGTACAAAACTGAACAAAGAACCAGTCAATAAACTGTACAAAACTGAATAAAGAACCAGTCAATAAAGAGAACAAAACTGAACAAAGAACCAGTCAATAAACTGTACAAAATTCAATAAAGAAACAGTCAATAAACTGTACAAAACTGAATAAAGAACCAGTAATAAACTGTACAAAATTCAATAAAGAATTAGTCAATAAACTGTACAAAACTAAATAAAGAACCAGTCAATAAACTGTACAAAACTCAATAAAGAATCAGTCAATAAACTATACAAAACTCAATAAAGAAACAGTCAATAAACTGTACAAAACTGAATAAAGAACCAGTCAATAAACTGTGCAAAACTGAATAAAGAACCAGTCAATAAACTGTGCAAAATTGAATAAAGAACCAGTCAATAAACTGTACAAAACTCAATATAGAAACAGTCAATAAACTGTACAAAACTAAATAAAGAAACAGTCAATAAACTGTACAAAACTAAAAAACTGTACAAAACTGAACAAAGAACCAGTCAATAAACTGTACAAAACTGAATAAAGAACCAGTAATAAACTGTACAAAACTCAATAAAGAATTAGTGAATAAACTGTACAAAACTCAATAAAGAACCAGTCAATAAACTGTACAAAACTCAATAAAGAACCAGTCAATAAACTGTACAAAACTCAATAAAGAACCAGCCAAAAACTGTACAAAACTCAATAAAGAATCAGTCAATAAACTATACAAAACTCAATAAAGAAACAGTCAATAAACTGTACAAAACTGAATAAAGAACCAGTCAATAAACTGTGCAAAATTGAATAAAGAACCAGTCAATAAACTGTACAAAACTCAATATAGAAACAGTCAATAAACTGCACAAAACTAAATAAAGAAACAGTCAATAAACTGTACAAAACTAAATAAAGAACCAGTAATAAACTGTACAAAACTCAATAAAGAATTAGTGAATAAACTGTACAAAACTCAATAAAGAACCAGTCAATAAACTGTACAAAACTCAATAAAGAACCAGTCAATAAACTGTACAAAACTCAATAAAGAACCAGCCAAAAACTGTACAAAACTCAATAAAGAATAAGTCAATAAACTATACAAAACTCAATAAAGAAACAGTCAATAAACTGTACAAAACTGAATAAAGAACCAGTCAATAAACTGTGCAAAATTGAATAAAGAACCAGTCAATAAACTGTACAAAACTCAATATAGAAACAGTCAATAAACTGTACAAAACTAAATAAAGAAACAGTCAATAAACTGTACAAAACTAAATAAAGAACCAGCCAATAAACTGTACAAAACTGAACAAAGAACAGGTCAATAAACTGTACAAAACTGAATAAAGAACCAGTAATAAGCTGTACAAAACTCAATAAAGAATTAGTGAATAAACTGTACAAAACTCAATAAAGAACCAGTCAATAAACTGTACAAAACTCAATAAAGAACCAGTCAATAAACTGTACAAAACTCAATAAAGAACCAGTCAACAAACTTTACAAAACTGAACAAAGAACCAGTCAATAAACTGTACAAAACTAAATAAAGAACCAGTCAATAAACTGTACAAAACTAAACAAAGAACCAGTCAATAAACTGTACAAAACTGAATAAAAATCCAGTAATAAACTGTACAAAACTCAATAAAGAAATAGTCAATAAACTGTACAAAACTCAATAAAGAACCAGTCAATAAACTGTACAAAACTCAATAAAGAACCAGTCAATAAACTGTACAAAACTTAATAAAAAATCAGTCAATAAACTGTACAAAACACAATAAAGAACCAGTAAATAAACTGTACAAAACTAAATAAAGAATCAGTCAATAAACTGTACAAAACTAAATAAAGAAACAGTCAATAAACTGTACAAAACTCAATAAAGAAACAGTCAATAAACTGTACAAAACTCAATAAAGAAACAGTCAATAAACTGTACAAAACTCAACAAAGAAACAGTCAAAAAACTGTACAAAACTCAATAAAGAATCAGTCAATAAACTATACAAAACTCAATAAAGAAACAGTCAATAAACTGTACAAAACTGAATAAAGAACCAGTCAATAAACTGTACAAAACTGAATAAAGAACCAGTCAATAAATTGTACACAAACTAAATAAAGAAACAGTCAACAAACTGTACAAAACTAAATAAAGAACCAGTCAATAAACTGTACAAAACTGAACAAAGAACCAGTCAATAAACTGTACAAAACTGAATAAAGAACCAGCCAATAAAGAGAACAAAACTGAACAAAGAACCAGTCAATAAACTGTACAAAATTCAATAAAGAAACAGTCAATAAACTGTACAAAACTGAATAAAGAACCAGTAATAAACTGTACAAAATTCAATAAAGAATTAGTCAATAAACTGTACAAAACTAAATAAAGAACCAGTCAATAAACTGTACAAAACTCAATAAAGAATCAGTCAATAAACTATACAAAACTCAATAAAGAAACAGTCAATAAACTGTACAAAACTGAATAAAGAACCAGTCAATAAACTGTGCAAAACTGAATAAAGAACCAGTCAATAAACTGTGCAAAATTGAATAAAGAACCAGTCAATAAACTGTACAAAACTCAATATAGAAACAGTCAATAAACTGTACAAAACTAAATAAAGATACAGTCAATAAGCTGTACAAAACTCAATAAAGAATTAGTGAATAAACTGTACAAAACTCAATAAAGAACCAGTCAATAAACTGTACAAAACTCAATAAAGAACCAGTCAATAAACTGTACAAAACTCAATAAAGAACCAGTCAACAAACTTTACAAAACTGAACAAAGAACCAGTCAATAAACTGTACAAAACACAATAAAGAACCAGTCAATAAACTGTATAAAACTAAATAAAGAATCAGTCAATAAACTGTACAAAACTAAATAAAGAAACAGTCAATAAACTGTACAAAACTCAATAAAGAAACAGTCAATAAACTGTACAAAACTCAATAAAGAAACAGTCAATAAACTGTACAAAACTCAACAAAGAAACAGTCAAAAAACTGTACAAAACTCAATAAAGAATCAGTCAATAAACTATACAAAACTCAATAAAGAACCAGTCAATAAACTGTACAAAACTGAATAAAGAACCAGTCAATAAACTGTACAAAACTGAATAAAGAACCAGTCAATAAATTGTACACAAACTAAATAAAGAAACAGTCAATAAACTGTACAAAACTAAATAAAGAACCAGTCAATAAACTGTACAAAACTGAACAAAGAACCAGTCAATAAACTGTACAAAACTGAATAAAGAACCAGTCAATAAAGAGAACAAAACTGAACAAAGAACCAGTCAATAAACTGTACAAAATTCAATAAAGAAACAGTCAATAAACTGTACAAAACTGAATAAAGAACCAGTAATAAACTGTACAAAATTCAATAAAGAATTAGTCAATAAACTGTACAAAACTAAACAAAGAACCAGTCAATAAACTGTACAAAACTCAATAAAGAATCAGTCAATAAACTATACAAAACTCAATAAAGAAACAGTCAATAAACTGTACAAAACTGAATAAAGAACCAGTCAATAAACTGTGCAAAACTGAATAAAGAACCAGTCAATAAACTGTGCAAAATTGAATAAAGAACCAGTCAATAAACTGTACAAAACTCAATATAGAAACAGTCAATAAACTGTACAAAACTAAATAAAGATACAGTCAATAAACTGTACAAAACTAAATAAAGAACCAGCCAATAAACTGTACAAAACTGAACAAAGAACCAGTCAATAAACTGTACAAAACTGAATAAAGAACCAGTAATAAACTGTACAAAACTCAATAAAGAATTAGTGAATAAACTGTACAAAACTCAATAAAGAACCAGTCAATAAACTGTACAAAACTCAATAAAGAACCAGTCAATAAACTGTACAAAACTCAATAACGAACCAGCCAAAAACTGTACAAAACTCAATAAAGAAACAGTCAAAAAACTGTACAAAACTCAATAAAGAATCAGTCAATAAACTATACAAAACTCAATAAAGAAACAGTCAATAAACTGTACAAAACTGAATAAAGAACCAGTCAATAAACTGTGCAAAATTGAATAAAGAACCAGTCAATAAACTGTACAAAACTCAATATAGAAACAGTCAATAAACTGTACAAAACTAAATAAAGAAACAGTCAATAAACTCTACAAAACTAAATAAAGAACCAGCCAATAAACTGTACAAAACTGAACAAAGAACCAGTCAATAAACTGTACAAAACTGAAGAAAGAACCAGTAATAAACTGTACAAAACTCAATAAAGAATTAGTGAATAAACTGTACAAAACTCAATAAAGAACCAGTCAATAAACTGTACAAAACTCAATAAAGAACCAGTCAATAAACTGTACAAAACTCAATAAAGAACCAGTCAACAAACTTTACAAAACTGAACAAAGAACCAGTCAATAAACTGTACAAAACTAAATAAAGAACCAGTCAATAAACTGTACAAAACTGAACAAAGAACCAGTCAATAAACTGTACAAAACTGAATAAAAATCCAGTAATAAACTGTACAAAACTCAATAAAGAAATAGTCAATAAACTGTACAAAACTCAATAAAGAACCAGTCAATAAACTGTACAAAACTCAATAAAGAACCAGTCAATAAACTGTACAAAACTTAATAAAAAACCAGTCAATAAACTGTACAAAACTCAATAAAGAACCAGTCAATAAACTGTACAAAACTCAATAAAGAACCAGTCAATAAACTGTACAAAACTAAATAAAGAATCAGTCAATAAACTGTACAAAACTAAATAAAGAAACAGTCAATAAACTGTACAAAACTCAATAAAGAAACAGTCAATAAACTGTACAAAACTCAATAAAGAAACAGTCAATAAACTGTACAAAACTCAATAAAGAACCAGCCAAAAACTGTACAAAACTCAACAAAGAAACAGTCAAAAAACTGTACAAAACTCAATAAAGAATCAGTCAATAAACTATACAAAACTCAATAAAGAAACAGTCAATAAACTGTACAAAACTGAATAAAGAACCAGTCAATAAACTGTACAAAACTGAATAAAGAACCAGTCAATAAACTGTACAAAACTGAATAAAGAACCAGTAATAAACTGTACAAAACTCAATAAAGAATTAGTCAATAAACTGTACAAAACGCAATAAAGAACCAGTCAATAAACTGTACAAAACTCAAAAAAGAACCAGTCAATAAACTGTACAAAACTCAATAAAAAACCAGTCAATAAACTGTACAAAACACAATAAAGAACCACTCAATAAACTATACAAAACTAAATAAAGAACCAGTCAATAAACTGTACAAAACTAAATAAAGAAACAGTCAATAAACTGTACAAAACTCAATAAAGAAACAGTCAATAAACTGTACAAAACTCAATAAAGAACCAGCCAAAAACTGTACAAAACTCAATAAAGAAACAGTCAAAAAACTGTACAAAACTCAATAAAGAATCAGTCAATAAACTGTACAAAACTCAATAAAGAAACAGTCAATAAACTGTACAAAACTGAACAAAGAACCAGTCAATAAACTGTACAAAACTCAATAAAGAATTAGTCAATAAACTGTACAAAACTCAATAAAGAACCAGTCAATAAACTGTACAAAAGTCAATAAAGAAACAGTCAAAAAACTGTACAAAACTCAATAAAGAATCAGTCAATAAACTATACAAAACTCAATAAAGAAACAGTCAATAAACTGTACAAAACTGAACAAAGAACCAGTCAATAAACTGTACAAAACTGAATAAAGAACCAGTAATAAACTGTACAAAACTCAATAAAGAATCAGTCAATAAACTGTACAAAACTCAATAAAGAACCAGTCAATAAACTGTACAAAACTCAATAAAGAACCAGTCAATAAATTGTACAAAACTCAATAAAGAACCAGTCAATAAACTGTACAAAACTCAATAAAAAACCAGTCAATAAACTATACAAAACTATATAGAGAACCAGTCAATAAACTGTACAAAATTAAATAAAGAAACAGTCAATAAACTGTACAAAACTCAATAAAGAACCAGCCAAAAACTGTACAAAACTCAATAAAGAAACAGTCAAAAAACAGTACAAAACTCAATAAAGAATCAGTCAATAAACTATACAAAACTCAATAAAGAAACAGTCAATAAACTGTACAAAACTGAATAAAGAACCAGTCAATAAACTGTGCAAAATTGAATAAAGAACCCGTCAATAAACTGTACAAAACTCAATATAGAAACAGTCAATAAACTGTACAAAACTAAATAAAGAAACAGTCAATAAACTGTACAAAACTAAATAAAGAAACAGTCAATAAACTGTACAAAACTAAATAAAGAACCAGCCAATAAACTGTACAAAACTGAACAAAGAACCAGTCAATAAACTGTACAAAACTGAATAAAGAACCAGTAATAAACTGTACAAAACTCAATAAAGAATTAGTGAATAAACTGTACAAAACTGAACAAAGAACCAGTCAATAAACTGTACAAAACTGAATAAAGAACCACTAATAAACTGTACAAAACTCAATAAAGAAATAGTCAATAAACTGTACAAAACTCAATAAAGAACCAGTCAATAAACTGTACAAAACTCAATAAAAAACCAGTCAATAAACTGTACAAAACACAACAAAAAACCAATCAATAAACTATACAAAACTAAATAAAGAACCAGTGAATAATCTGTACAAAACTCAATAAAGAAACAGTCAATAAACTGTACAAAACTAAATAAAGAACCAGTCAATAAACATTACAAAACTGAATAAAGAACCAGTGAATAAACTGTACAAAACTCAATAAAGAACTAGTCAATAAACTGTACAAAACTAAATAAAGAAACAGTCAATAAACTGTACAAAACTAAATAAAGAAACAGTCAATAAACTGTACAAAACTAAATAAAGAACCAGTCAATAAATTGTACACAAACTAAATAAAGAAACAGTCAACAAACTGTACAAAACTAAATAAAGAACCAGTCAATAAACTGTACAAAACTGAACAAAGAACCAGTCAATAAACTGTACAAAACTGAATAAAGAACCAGTCAATAAAGAGAACAAAACTGAACAAAGAACCAGTCAATAAACTGTACAAAATTCAATAAAGAAACAGTCAATAAACTGTACAAAACTGAATAAAGAACCAGTAATAAACTGTACAAAATTCAATAAAGAATTAGTCAATAAACTGTACAAAACTAAATAAAGAACCAGTCAATAAACTGTACAAAACTCAATAAAGAATCAGTCAATAAACTATACAAAACTCAATAAAGAAACAGTCAATAAACTGTACAAAACTGAATAAAGAACCAGTCAATAAACTGTGCAAAACTGAATAAAGAACCAGTCAATAAACTGTACAAAACTCAATATAGAAACAGTCAATAAACTGTACAAAACTAAATAAAGAAACAGTCAATAAACTGTACAAAACTAAATAAAGAAACAGTAAAAAAACTGTACAAAACTGAACAAAGAACCAGTCAATAAACTGTACAAAACTGAATAAAGAACCAGTAATAAACTGTACAAAACTGAATAAAGAACCAGTCAATAAACTGTACAAACTCAATAAAGAACCAGTCAATAAACTGTACAAAACTCAATAAAGACCCAGTCAATAAACTGTACAAAACTAAATAAAGAAACAGTCAATAAACTGTACAAAACTAAATAAAGAACCAGTCAATAAACTGTACAAAACTAAATAAAGAACCAGTCAATAAACTGTACAAAACTGAACAAAGAACCAGTAATAAACTGTACAAAACTCAAAAAAGAATTAGTCAATAAACTGTACAAAACTCAATAAAGAACCAGTCAATAAACTGTACAAAACTCAATAAAGAATCAGTCAATAAACTGTACAAAACTCAATAAAGAACCAGTCATCAAACTTTACAAAACTGAACAAAGATCCAGTCAATAAACTGTACAAAACTAAATAAAGAACCAGTCAATAAACTGTACAAAACTGAACAAAGAACCAGTCAATAAACTGTACAAAACTGAAAAAAGAACCAGTAATAAACTGTATAAAACTCAATAAAGAAACAGTCAATAAACTGTACAAAACTCAATAAAGAACCAGTCAATAAACTGTACAAAACTCAATAAAGAACCAGTCAATAAACTGTACAAAACTCAATAAAAAACCAGTCAATAAACTGTACAAAACTAAATAAAGAAACAGTCAATAAACTGTACAAAACTCAATAAAGAAACAGTCAATAAACTGTACAAAACTCAATAAAGAACCAGCCAAAAACTGTAAAAAAACTCAACAAAGAAACAGTCAAAAAACTGTACAAAACTCAATAAAGAATCAGTCAATAAACTATACAAAACTAAATAAAGAACCAGTGAATAAACTGTACAAAACTAAATAAAGAAACTGTCAATAAACTGTACAAAACTAAATAAAGAACCAGTCAATAAACATTACAAAACTGAATAAAGAACCAGTGAATAAACTGTACAAAACTCAATAAAGAACCAGTCAATAAACTGTACAAAACTAAATAAAGAAACAGTCAATAAACTGTACAAAACTAAACAAAGAACCAGTCAATAAACATTACAAAACTGAATAAAGAACCAGTCAATAAACTGTACAAAACTCAATAAAGAACCAGTCAATAAACTGTACAAAACTAAATAAAGAAACAGTCAATAAACTGTACAAAACTAAATAAATAAACAGTCAATAAACTGTACAAAACTAAATAAAGAACCAGTCAATAAATTGTACACAAACTAAATAGAGAAACAGTCAACAAACTGTACAAAACTAAATAAAGAACCAGTCAATAAACTGTACAAAACTGAACAAAGAACCAGTCAATAAACTGTACAAAACTGAATAAAGAACCAGTCAATAAAGAGAACAAAACTGAACAAAGAACCAGTCAATAAACTGTACAAAATTCAATAAAGAAACAGTCAATAAACTGTACAAAACTGAATAAAGAACCAGTAATAAACTGTACAAAACTCAATAAAGAATTAGTCAATAAACTGTACAAAAATAAATAAAGAACAAGTCAATAAACTGTACAAAACTCAATAAAGAACCAGTCAATAAACTGTACAAAACTCAATAAAAAACCAGTCAATAAACTGTACAAAACACAATAAAGAACCAGTCAATAAACTATACCTAAATAAAGAACCAGTCAATAAACTGTACAAAACTAAATAAAGAAACAGTCAATAAACTGTACAAAACTCAATAAAGAAACAGTCAATAAACTGTACAAAACTCAATAAAGCACCAGCCAAAAACTGTACAAAAGTCAATAAAGAAACAGTCAAAAAACTGTACAAAACTCAATAAAGAATCAGTCAATAAACTATACAAAACTCAATAAAGAAACAGTCAATAAACTGTACAAAACTGAACAAAGAACCAGTCAATAAACTGTACAAAACTGAATAAAGAACCAGTGATAAACTGTACAAAACTCAATAAAGAATTAGTCAATAAACTGTACAAAACTAAATAAAGAAACAGTCAATAAACTGTACAAAACTCAATAAAGAAACAGTCAATAAACTGTACAAAACTCAATAAAGAACCAGCCAAAAACTGTACAAAACTCAATAAAGAAACAGTAAAAAAACTGTACAAAACTCAATAAAAAATCAGTCAATAAACTATACAAAACCCAATAAAGAAACAGTCAATAAACTGTACAAAACTGAATAAAGAACCAGTCAATAAACTGTGCAAAACTGAATAAAGAACCAGTCAATAAACTGTACAAAACTCAATATAGAAACAGTCAATAAACTGTACAAAACTAAATAAAGAAACAGTCAATAAACTGTACAAAACTAAATAAAGAAACAGTAAAAAAAACTGTACAAAACAGAACAAAGAACCAGTCAATAAACTGTACAAAACTGAATAAAGAACCAGTAATAAACTGTACAAAACTGAATAAAGAACCAGTCAATAAACTGTACAAAACTCAATAAAGAACCAGTCAATAAACTGTACAAAACTCAATAAAGAACCAGTCAATAAACTGTACAAAACTCAATAAAGAAACAGTCAATAAACTGTACAAAACTAAATAAAGAACCAGTCAATAAACTGTACAAAACTAAATAAAGAACCAGTCAATAAACTGTACAAAACTGAACAAAGAACCAGTAATAAACTGTACAAAACTCAATAAAGAATTAGTCAATAAACTGTACAAAACTCAATAAAGTACCAGTCAATAAACTGTACAAAACTCAATAAAGAACCAGTCAACAAACTTTACAAAACTGAACAAAGAACCAGTCAATAAACTGTACAAAACTAAATAAAGAACCAGTCAATAAACTGTACAAAACTGAACAAAGAACCAGTCAATAAACTGTAAAAAACTGAATAAAGAACCAGTAATAAACTGTATAAAACTCAATAAAGAAATAGTCAATAAACTGTACAAAACTCAATAAAGAACCAGTCAATAAACTGTACAAAACTCAATAAAGAACCAGTCAATAAACTGTACAAAACTCAATAAAGAAATAGTCAATAAACTGTACAAAACTCAATAAAGAAATAGTTAATAAACTGTACAAAACTCAATAAAGAACCAGTCAATAAACTGTATAAAACACAATAAAGAACCAGTCAATAAACTGTACAAAACTAAATAAAGAACCAGTCAATAAACTGTACAAAACTAAATAAAGAAACAGTCAATAAACTGTACAAAACTCAGTAAAGAACCAGTCAATAAACTATACAAAACTCAATAAAAAACCAGCCAAAAACTGTACAAAACTCAACAAAGAAACAGTAAAAAAACTGTACAAAACTCAATAAAGAATCAGTCAATAAACTATACAAAACTCTATAAAGAAACAGTCAATAAACTGTACAAAACTGAATAAAGAACCAGTCAATAAACTGTACAAAACTGAATAAAGAACCAGTCAATAAACTGTACAAAACTCAATATAGAAACAGTCAATAAACTGTACAAAACTAAATAAAGAAACAGTCAATAAACTGTACAAAACTAAATAAAGAACCATGCAATAAACTGTACAAAATTGAACAAAGAACCAGTCAATAAACTGTACAAAACTGAATAAAGAACCAGTAATAAACTGTAAAAAACTCAATAAAGAATTAGTCAATAAACTGTACAAAACTCAATAAAGAACCAGTCAATAAACTGTACAAAACTCAATAAAGAACCAGTCAATAAACTGTACAAAACTCAATAAAAAACCAGTCAATAAACTGTACAAAACACAATAAAGAACCAATCAATAAACTATACAAAACTAAAGAAAGAACCAGTCAATAAACTGTAAAAAACTAAATAAAGAAACAGTCAATAAACTGTACAAATCTCAATAAAGAAACAGTCAATAAACTGTACAAAACTCAATAAAGAACCAGCCAAAAACTGTACAAAACTCAATATAGAAACAGTCAATAAACTGTACAAAACTAAATAAAGAAACAGTCAATAAACTGTACAAAACTAAATAAAGAAACAGTCAATAAACTGTACAAAACTAAATAAAGAACCAGCCAATAAACTGTACAAAACTGAACAAAGAACCAGTCAATAAACTGTACAAAACTGAATAAAGAACCAGTAATAAACTGTACAAAACTCAATAAAGAATTAGTGAATAAACTGTACAAAACTGAACAAAGAACCAGTCAATAAACTGTACAAAACTGAATAAAGAACCAGTAATAAACTGTACAAAACTCAATAAAGAAATAGTCAATAAACTGTACAAAACTCAATAAAGAACCAGTCAATAAACTGTACAAAACTCAATAAAAAACCAGTCAATAAACTGTACAAAACACAACAAAAAACCAATCAATAAACTATACAAAACTAAATAAAGAACCAGTGAATAATCTGTACAAAACTCAATAAAGAAACAGTCAATAAACTGTACAAAACTAAATAAAGAACCAGTCAATAAACATTACAAAACTGAATAAAGAACCAGTGAATAAACTGTACAAAACTCAATAAAGAACCAGTCAATAAACTGTACAAAACTAAATAAAGAAACAGTCAATAAACTGTACAAAACTAAATAAAGAAACAGTCAATAAACTGTACAAAACTAAATAAAGAACCAGTCAATAAATTGTACACAAACTAAATAAAGAAACAGTCAACAAACTGTACAAAACTGAACAAAGAACCAGTCAATAAACTGTACAAAACTGAACAAAGAACCAGTCAATAAACTGTACAAAACTGAATAAAGAACCAGTCAATAAAGAGAACAAAACTGAACAAAGAACCAGTCAATAAACTGTACAAAATTCAATAAAGAAACAGTCAATAAACTGTACAAAACTAAATAAAGAACCAGTAATAAACTGTACAAAATTCAATAAAGAAACAGTCAATAAACTGTACAAAACTAAATAAAGAACCAGTCAATAAACTGTACAAAACTCAATAAAGAATCAGTCAATAAACTATACAAAACTCAATAAAGAAACAGTCAATAAACTGTACAAAACTGAATAAAGAACCAGTCAATAAACTGTACAAAACTGAATAAAGAACCAGTCAATAAACTGTACAAAACTCAATATAGAAACAGTCAATAAACTGTACAAAACTAAATAAAGAAACAGTCAATAAACTGTACAAAACTAAATAAAGAAACAGTAAAAAAACTGTACAAAACTGAACAAAGAACCAGTCAATAAACTGTACAAAACTGAATAAAGAACCAGTAATAAACTGTACAAAACTGAATAAAGAACCAGTCAATAAACTGTACAAACTCAATAAAGAACCAGTCAATAAACTGTACAAAACTCAATAAAGACCCAGTCAATAAACTGTACAAAACTAAATAAAGAAACAGTCAATAAACTGTACAAAACTAAATAAAGAACCAGTCAATAAACTGTACAAAACTAAATAAAGAACCAGTCAATAAACTGTACAAAACTGAACAAAGAACCAGTAATAAACTGTACAAAACTCAATAAAGAATTAGTCAATAAACTGTACAAAACTCAATAAAGAACCAGTCAATAAACTGTACAAAACTCAATAAAGAACCAGTCAATAAACTGTACAAAACTCAATAAAGAACCAGTCATCAAACTTTACAAAACTGAACAAAGATCCAGTCAATAAACTGTACAAAACTAAATAAAGAACCAGTCAATAAACTGTACAAAACTGAACAAAGAACCAGTCAATAAACTGTACAAAACTGAAAAAAGAACCAGTAATAAACTGTATAAAACTCAATAAAGAAACAGTCAATAAACTGTACAAAACTCAATAAAGAACCAGTCAATAAACTGTACAAAACTCAATAAAGAACCAGTCAATAAACTGTACAAAACTCAAAAAAAACCAGTCAATAAACTGTACAAAACTAAATAAAGAAACAGTCAATAAACTGTACAAAACTCAATAAAGAAACAGTCAATAAACTGTACAAAACTCAATAAAGAACCAGCCAAAAACTGTAAAAAACTCAACAAAGAAACAGTCAAAAAACTGTACAAAACTCAATAAAGAATCAGTCAATAAACTATACAAAACTAAATAAAGAACCAGTGAATAAACTGTACAAAACTAAATAAAGAAACTGTCAATAAACTGTACAAAACTAAATAAAGAACCAGTCAATAAACATTACAAAACTGAATAAAGAACCAGTGAATAAACTGTAAAAAACTCAATAAAGAACCAGTCAATAAACTGTACAAAACTAAGTAAAGAAACAGTCAATAAACTGTACAAAACTAAACAAAGAACCAGTCAATAAACATTACAAAACTGAATAAAGAACCAGTCAATAAACTGTACAAAACTCAATAAAGAACCAGTCAATAAACTGTACAAAACTAAATAAAGAAACAGTCAATAAACTGTACAAAACTAAATAAAGAAACAGTCAATAAACTGTACAAAACTAAATAAAGAACCAGTCAATAAATTGTACACAAACTAAATAGAGAAACAGTCAACAAACTGTACAAAACTAAATAGAGAACCAGTCAATAAACTGTACAAAACTGAACAAAGAACCAGTCAATAAACTGTACAAAACTGAATAAAGAACCAGTCAATAAAGAGAACAAAACTGAACAAAGAACCAGTCAATAAACTGTACAAAATTCAATAAAGAAACAGTCAATAAACTGTACAAAACTGAATAAAGAACCAGTAATAAACTGTACAAAACTCAATAAAGAATTAGTCAATAAACTGTACAAAAATAAATAAAGAACAAGTCAATAAACTGTACAAAACTCAATAAAGAACCAGTCAATAAACTGTACAAAACTCAATAAAAAACCAGTCAATAAACTGTACAAAACACAATAAAGAACCAGTCAATAAACTATACCTAAATAAAGAACCAGTCAATAAACTGTACAAAACTAAATAAAGAAACAGTCAATAAACTGTACAAAACTCAATAAAGAAACAGTCAATAAACTGTACAAAACTCAATAAAGCACCAGCCAAAAACTGTACAAAAGTCAATAAAGAAACAGTCAAAAAACTGTACAAAACTCAATAAAGAATCAGTCAATAAACTATACAAAACTCAATAAAGAAACAGTCAATAAACTGTACAAAACTGAACAAAGAACCAGTCAATAAACTGTACAAAACTGAATACAGAACCAGTGATAAACTGTACAAAACTCAATAAAGAATTAGTCAATAAACTGTACAAAACTCAATAAAGAACCAGTCAATAAACTGTACAAAACTCAATAAAGAACCAGTCAATAAACTGTACAAAACTCAATAAAAAACCAGTCAATAAACTGTACAAAACACAACAAAGAACCAGTCAATAAACTATACAAAACTAAATAAAGAACCAGTCAATAAACTGTACAAAACTAAATAAAGAAACAGTCAATAAACTGTACAAAACTCAATAAAGAAACAGTCAATAAACTGTACAAAACTCAATAAAGAACCAGCCAAAAGCTGTACAAAACTCAATAAAGAAACAGTAAAAAAACTGTACAAAACTCAATAAAGAATCAGTCAATAAACTATACAAAACTCAATAAAGAAGCAGTCAATAAACTGTACAAAACTGAAGAAAGAACCAGTCAATAAACTGTACAAAACTGAATAAACAACCAGTAATAAACTGTACAAAACTCAATAAAGAATTAGTCAACAAACTGTACAAAACTCAATAAAGAACCAGTCAATAAACTGTACAAAACTCAATAAAGAACCAGTCAATAAACTGTACAAAACTGAATAAAGAACCAGTCAATAAACTGTGCAAAACTGAATAAAGAACCAGTCAATAAACTGTACAAAACTCAATATAGAAACAGTCAATAAACTGTACAAAACTAAATAAAGAAACAGTCAATAAACTGTACAAAACTAAATAAAGAAACAGTAAAAAAAACTGTACAAAACAGAACAAAGAACCAGTCAATAAACTGTACAAAACTGAATACAGAACCAGTAATAAACTGTACAAAACTGAATAAAGAACCAGTCAATAAACTGTACAAAACTCAATAAAGAACCAGTCAATAAACTGTACAAAACTCAATAAAGAAACAGTCAATAAACTGTACAAAACTAAATAAAGAACCAGTCAATAAACTGTACAAAACTAAATAAAGAACCAGTCAATAAACTGTACAAAACTGAACAAAGAACCAGTAATAAACTGTACAAAACTCAATAAAGAATTAGTCAATAAACTGTACAAAACTCAATAAAGAACCAGTCAATAAACTGTACAAAACTCAATAAAGAACCAGTCAACAAACTTTACAAAACTGAACAAAGAACCAGTCAATAAACTGTACAAAACTAAAAAAGAACCAGTCAATAAACTGTACAAAACTGAAGAAAGAACCAGTCAATAAACTGTACAAAACTGAACAAAGAACCAGTCAATAAACTGTAAAAAACTGAATAAAGAACCAGTAATAAACTGTATAAAACTCAATAAAGAAATAGTCAATAAACTGTACAAAACTCAATAAAGAACCAGTCAATAAACTGTACAAAACTCAATAAAGAACCAGTCAATAAACTGTACAAACCTCAATAAAGAAATAGTCAATAAACTGTACAAAACTCAATAAAGAAATAGTTAATAAACTGTACAAAACTCAATAAAGAACCAGTCAATAAACTGTATAAAACACAATAAAGAACCAGTCAATAAACTGTACAAAACTAAATAAAGAACCAGTCAATAAACTGTACAAAACTAAATAAAGAAACAGTCAATAAACTGTACAAAACTCAGTAAAGAACCAGTCAATAAACTGTACAAAACTCAATAAAAAACCAGCCAAAAACTGTACAAAACTCAACAAAGAAACAGTAAAAAAACTGTACAAAACTCAATAAAGAATCAGTCAATAAACTATACAAAACTCAATAAAGAAACAGTCAATAAACTGTACAAAACTGAATAAAGAACCAGTTAATAAACTGTACAAAACTGAATAAAGAACCAGTCAATAAACTGTACAAAACTCAATATAGAAACAGTCAATAAACTGTACAAAACTAAATAAAGAAACAGTCAATAAACTGTACAAAACTAAATAAAGAACCATGCAATAAACTGTACAAAACTGAACAAAGAACCAGTCAATAAACTGTACAAAACTGAATAAAGAACCAGTAATAAACTGTAAAAAACTCAATAAAGAATTAGTCAATAAACTGTACAAAACTCAATAAAGAACCAGTCAATAAACTGTACAAAACTCAATAAAGAACCAGTCAATAAACTGTACAAAACTCAATAAAAAACCAGTCAATAAACTGTACAAAACACAATAAAGAACCAATCAATAAACTATACAAAACTAAATAAAGAACCAGTCAATAAACTGTAAAAAACTAAATAAAGAAACAGTCAATAAACTGTACAAATCTCAATAAAGAAACAGTCAATAAACTGTACAAAACTCAATAAAGAACCAGCCAAAAACTGTACAAAACTCAATAAAGAAACAGTAAAAAAACTGTACAAAACTCAATAAAGAATCAGTCAATAAACTATACAAAACTCAATAAAGAAACAGTCAATAAACTGTACAAAACTGAATAAAGAACAAGTCAATAAACTGTACAAAACTGAATAAAGAACCAGTCAATAAACTGTACAAAACTCAATAAAGAATTAGTCAATAAACTGTACAAAACTCAATAAAGAACCAGTCAATAAACTGTACAAAACTCAATAAAGAAACAGTCAATAAACTGTACAAAACTCAATAAAGAACCAGCCAAAAACTGTACAAAAGTCAACAAAGAAACAGTCAAAAAACTGTACAAAACTCAATAAAGAATCAGTCAATAAACTATACAAAACTCAATAAAGAATTAGTCAATAAACTGTACAAAACTGAACAAAGAACCAGTCAATAAACTGTACAAAACTGAATAAAGAACCAGTAATAAACTGTACAAAACTCAAAAAAGAATCAGTCAATAAACTGTACAAAACTCAATAAAGAACCAGTCAATAAACTGTACAAAACTCAATAAAGAACCAGTCAATAAACTGTACAAAACTCAATAAAAAACCAGTCAATAAACTGTGCAAAACACAATAAAGAACCAGTCTATAAACTATACAAAACTAAATAAAGAACCAGTCAATAAACTGTACAAAACTAAATAAAGAAACAGTCAATAAACTGTACAAAACTCAATAAAGAAACAGTCAATAAACTGTACAAAACTCAATAAAGAACCAGCCAAAAACTGTACAAAACTCAATAAAGAAACAGTCAAAAAACTGTACAAAACTCAATAAAGAATCAGTCAATAAACTATACAAAACTCAATAAAGAAACAGTCAATAAACTGTACAAAACTGAATAAAGAACCAGTCAATAAACTGTGCAAAATTGAATAAAGAACCAGTCAATAAACTGTACAAAACTCAATATAGAAACAGTCAATAAACTGTAAAAAACTAAATAAAGAAACAGTCAATAAACTGTACAAAACTAAATAAAGAACCAGCCAATAAACTGTACAAAACTGAACAAAGAACCAGTCAATAAACTGTACAAAACTGAATAAAGAACCAGTAATAAACTGTACAAAACTCAATAAAGAATTAGTGAATAAACTGTACAAAACTCAATAAAGAACCAGTCAATAAACTGTACAAAACTCAAAAAAGAAACAGTCAATAAACTGTACAAAACTCAATAAAGAACCAGTCAACAAACTTTACAAAACTGAACAAAGAACCAGTCAATAAACTGTACAAAACTAAATAAAGAACCAGTCAATAAACTGTACAAAACTGAACAAAGAACCAGTCAATAAACTGTACAAAACTGAATAAAGAACCAGTAATAAACTGTACAAAACTCAATAAAGAAATAGTCAATAAACTGTACAAAACTCAATAAAGAACCAGTCAATAAACTGTACAAAACTCAATAAAGAACCAGTCAATAAACTGTACAAAACTTAATAAAAAACCAGTCAATAAACTGTACAAAACTCAATAAAGAAACAGTCAATAAACTGTACAAAACTAAATAAAGAATCAGTCAATAAACTGTACAAAACTAAATAAAGAAACAGTCAATAAACTGTACAAAACTCAATAAAGAAACAGTCAATAAACTGTACAAAACTCAATAAAGAACGAGCCAAAAACTGTACAAAACTCAACAAAGAAACAGTCAAAAAACTGTACAAAACTCAATAAAGAATCAGTCAATAAGCTATACAAAACTCAATAAAGAAACAGTCAATAAACTGTACAAAACTGAATAAAGAACCAGTCAATAAACTGTACAAAACTGAATAAAGAACCAGTCAATAAACTGTACAAAACTCAACATAGAAACAGTCAATAAACTGTACAAAACTAAATAAAGAAACAGTCAATAAACTGTACAAAACTAAATAAAGAACCAGGCAATAAACTGTACAAAACTGAACAAAGAACCAGTCAATAAACTGTACAAAACTCAATAAAGAACCAGTCAATAAACTGTACAAAACTCAATAAAGAACCAGTCAATAAACTGTACAAAACTTAATAAAAAACCAGTCAATAAACTGTACAAAACACAATAAAGAACCAGTAAATAAACTGTACAAAACTAAATAAAGAATCAGTCAATAAACTGTACAAAACTAAATAAAGAAACAGTCAATAAACTGTACAAAACTCAATAAAGAAACAGTCAATAAACTGTACAAAACTCAATAAAGAACAAGCCAAAAACGGTACAAAACTCAACAAAGAAACAGTCAAAAAACTGTACAAAACTCAATAAAGAATCAGTCAATAAGCTATACAAAACTCAATAAAGAAACAGTCAATAAACTGTACAAAACTGAATAAAGAACCAGTCAATAAACTGTACAAAACTGAATAAAGAACCAGTCAATAAACTGTACAAAACTCAACATAGAAACAGTCAATAAACTGTACAAAACTAAATAAAGAAGCAGTCAATAAACTGTACAAAACTAAATAAAGAACCAGGCAATAAACTATACAAAACTCAATAAAGAAACAGTCAATAAACTGTACAAAACTGAATAAAGAACCAGTCAATAAACTGTGCAAAATTGAATAAAGAACCAGTCAATAAACTGTACAAAACTCATTATAGAAACAGTCAATAAACTGTAAAAAACTAAATAAAGAAACAGTCAATAAACTGTACAAAACTAAATAAAGAACCAGCCAATAAACTGTACAAAACTGAACAAAGAACCAGTCAATAAACTGTACAAAACTGAATAAAGAACCAGTAATAAACTGTACAAAACTCAATAAAGAATCAGTCAATAAACTGTACAAAACTCAATAAAGAACCAGTCAATAAACTGTACAAAACTCAATAAAGAAACAGTCAATAAACTGTACAAAACTCAATAAAGAACCAGTCAACAAACTTTACAAAACTGAACAAAGAACCAGTCAATAAACTGTACAAAACTAAATAAAGAACCAGTCAATAAACTGTACAAAACTGAACAAAGAACCAGTCAATAAACTGTACAAAACTGAATAAAGAACCAGTAATAAACTGTACAAAACTCAATAAAGAAATAGTCAATAAACTGTACAAAACTCAATAAAGAACCAGTCAATAAACTGTACAAAACTCAATAAAGAACCAGTCAATAAACTGTACAAAACTTAATAAAAAAACAGTCAATAAACTGTACAAAACACAATAAAGAACCAGTCAATAAACTGTACAAAACTAAATAAAGAATCAGTCAATAAACTGTACAAAACTAAATAAAGAAACAGTCAATAAACTGTACAAAACTCAATAAAGAAACAGTCAATAAACTGTACAAAACTCAATAAAAAACCAGCCAAAAACTGTACAAAACTCAACAAAGAAACAGTCAAAAAACTGTACAAAACTCAATAAAGAATCAGTCAATAAACTATACAAAAAAAAAAAAAAAAACTCAATAAAGAAACAGTCAATAAACTGTACAAAACTGAATAAAGAACCAGTCAATAAACTGTACAAAACTGAATAAAGAACCAGTCAATAAACTGTACAAAACTCAACATAGAAACAGTCAATAAACTGTACAAAACTAAATAAAGAAACAGTCAATAAACTGTACAAAACTAAATAAAGAACCAGGCAATAAACTGTACAAAACTGAACAAAGAACCAGTCAATAAACTGTACAAAACTGAATAAAGAACCTGTAATAAACTGCACAAAACTCAATAAAGAATTAGTCAATAAACTGTACAAAACTCAATAAAGAACCAGTCAATAAACTATACAAAACTCAATAAAGAACCAGTCAATAAACTGTACAAAACTCAATAAAGAACCAGTCAACAAACTTTACAAAACTGAACAAAGAACCAGTCAATAAACTGTACAAAACTGAATAAAGAACCAGTAATAAACTGTACAAAACTCAATAAAGAACCAGTCAATAAACTGTACAAAACTCAATAAAGAACCAGTCAATAAACTGTACAAAACTTAATAAAAAACCAGTCAATAAACTGTACAAAACACAATAAAGAACCAGTAAATAAACTGTACAAAACTAAATAAAGAATCAGTCAATAAACTGTACAAAACTAAATAAAGAAACAGTCAATAAACTGTACAAAACTCAATAAAGAAACAGTCAATAAACTGTACAAAACTCAATAAAGAACCAGCCAAAAACTGTACAAAACTCAACAAAGAAACAGTCAAAAAACTGTACAAAACTCAATAAAGAATCAGTCAATAAACTATACAAAACTCAATAAAGAAACAGTCAATAAACTGTACAAAACTGAATAAAGAACCAGTCAATAAACTGTACAAAACTGAATAAAGAACCAGTCAATAAACTGTACAAAACTCAACATAGAAACAGTCAATAAACTGTACAAAACTAAATAAAGAAGCAGTCAATAAACTGTACAAAACTAAATAAAGAACCAGGCAATAAACTGTACAAAACTGAACAAAGAACCAGTAAATAAACTGTACAAAACTGAATAAAGAACCTGTAATAAACTGTACAAAACTCAATAAAGAATTAGTCAATAAACTGTACAAAACGCAATAAAGAACCAGTCAATAAACTGTACAAAACTCAAAAAAGAACCAGTCAATAAACTGTACAAAACTCAATAAATAACCAGTCAATAAACTGTACAAAACACAATAAAGAACCACTCAATAAACTATACAAAACTAAATAAAGAACCAGTCAATAAACTGTACAAAACTAAATAAAGAAACAGTCAATAAACTGTACAAAACTCAATAAAGAAACAGTCAATAAACTGTACAAAACTCAATAAAGAACCAGCCAAAAACTGTACAAAACTCAATAAAAGAAACAGTCAAAAAACTGTACAAAACTCAATAAAGAATCAGTCAATAAACTATACAAAACTCAATAAAGAAACAGTCAATAAACTGTACAAAACTGAATAAAGAACAAGTCAATAAACTGTACAAAACTGAATAAAGAACCAGTCAATAAACTGTACAAAACTCAATAAAGAATTAGTCAATAAACTGTACAAAACTCAATAAAGAACCAGTCAATAAACTGTACAAAACTCAAAAAAGAAACAGTCAATAAACTGTACAAAACTCAATAAAGAACCAGCCAAAAACTGTACAAAACTCAACAAAGAAACAGTCAAAAAACTGTACAAAACTCAATAAAGAATCAGTCAATAAACTATACAAAACTCAATAAAGAAACAGTCAATAAACTGTACAAAACTGAATAAAGAACCAGTCAATAAACTGTACAAAACTGAATAAAGTACCAGTCAATAAACTGTACAAAACTCAACATAGAAACAGTCAATAAACTGTACAAAACTAAATAAAGAAACAGTCAATAACTGTACAAAACTAAATAAAGAACCAGGCAATAAACTGTACAAAACTGACAAACACAAAGAACCAGTCAATAAACTGTACAAAACTGAATAAGGAACCAGTAATAAACTGTACAAAAACTCAATAAAGAATTAGTCAATAAACTGTACAAAACGCAATAAAGAACCAGTCAATAAACTGTACAAAACTCAAAAAAGAACCAGTCAATAAACTGTACAAAACTCAATAAAAAACCAGTCAATAAACTGTACAAAACACAATAAAGAACCACTCAATCAACTATACAAAACTAAATAAAGAAAGAGTCAATAAACTGTACAAAACTAAATAAAGAAACAGTCAATAAACTGTACAAAACTCAATAAAGAAACAGTCAATAAACTGTACAAAACTCAATAAAGAACCAGCCAAAAACTGTACAAAACTAAATAAAGACACAGTCAAAAAACTGTACAAAAGTCAATAAAGAAACAGTCAAAAAACTGTACAAAACTCAATAAAGAATCAGTCAATAAAATGTACAAAACTCAATAAAGAAACAGTCAATAAACTGTACAAAACTGAACAAAGAACCAGTCAATAAACTGTACAAAACTCAATAAAGAATTAGTCAATAAACTGTACAAAACTCAATAAAGAACCAGTCAATAAACTGTACAAAAGTCAATAAAGAAACAGTCAAAAAAATGTACAAAACTCAATAAAGAATCAGTCAATAAACTATACAAAACTCAATAAAGAAACAGTCAATAAACTGTACAAAACTGAACAAAGAACCAGTCAATAAACTGTACAAAACTGAATAAAGAACCAGTAATAAACTGTACAAAACTCAATAAAGAATCAGTCAATAAACTGTACAAAACTCAATAAAGAACCAGTCAATAAACTGTACAAAACTCAATAAAGAACCAGTCAATAAACTGTACAAAACTCAATAAAGAACCAGTCAATAAACTGTACAAAACTCAATAAAAAACCAGTCAATAAACTGTGCAAAACACAATAAAGAACCAGTCAATAAACTATACAAAACTAAATAAAGAACCAGTCAATAAACTGTACAAAACTAAATAAAGAAACAGTCAATAAACTGTACAAAACTCAATAAAGAAACAGTGAATAAACTGTACAAAACTCAATAAAGAACCAGCCAAAAACTGTACAAAACTCAATAAAGAAACAGTCAAAAAACTGTACAAAACTCAATAAAGAACCAGTCAATAAACTGTACAAAACTCAATAAAAAACCAGTCAATAAACTGTGCAAAACACAATAAAGAACCAGTCAATAAACTATACAAAACTAAATAAAGAACCAGTCAATAAACTGTACAAAACACAATAAAGAACCAGTCAATAAACTATAAAAAACTAAATAAAGAACCAGTCAATAAACTGTACAAAACTAAATAAAGAAACAGTCAATAAACTGTACAAAACTCAATAAAGAAACAGTCAATAAACTGTACAAAACTCAATAAAGAACCAGCCAAAAACTGTACAAAAGTCAATAAAGAAACAGTAAAAAAACTGTACAAAACTCAATAAAGAATCAGTCAATAAACTGTACAAAACTCAATAAAGAAGCAGTCAATAAACTGTACAAAACTGAACAAAGAACCAGTCAATAAACTGTACAAAACTCAATAAAGAATTAGTCAATAAACTGTACAAAACTCAATAAAGAACCAGTCAATAAACTGTACAAAAGTCAATAAAGAAACAGTCAAAAAACTGTACAAAACTCAATAAAGAATCAGTCAATAAACTATACAAAACTCAATAAAGAAACAGTCAATAAACTGTACAAAACTGAACAAAGAACCAGTCAATAAACTGTACAAAACTGAATAAAGAACCAGTAATAAACTGTACAAAACTCAATAAAGAATCAGTCAATAAACTGTACTAAACTCAATAAAGAACCAGTCAATAAACTGTACAAAACTCAATAAAGAACCAGTCAATAAACTGTACAAAACTCAATAAAGAACCAGTCAATAAACTGTACAAAACTCAATAAAAAACCAGTCAATAAACTGTGCAAAACACAATAAAGAACCAGTCAATAAACTATACAAAACTAAATAAAGAACCAGTCAATAAACTGTACAAAACTAAATAAAGAAACAGTCAATAAACTGTACAAAACTCAATAAAGAAACAGTGAATAAACTGTACAAAACTCAATAAAGAACCAGCCAAAAACTGTACAAAACTCAATAAAGAAACAGTCAAAAAACTGTACAAAACTCAATAAAGAATCAGTCAATAAACTATACAAAACTCAATAAAGAAACAGTCAATAAACTGTACAAAACTCAATAAAGAACCAGTCAATAAACTGTGCAAAATTGAATAAAGAACCAGTCAATAAACTGTACAAAACTCAATATAGAAACAGTCAATAAACTGTACAAAACTAAATAAAGAAACAGTCAATAAACTGTACAAAACTAAATAAAGAAACAGCCAATAAACTGTACAAAACTGAACAAAGAACCAGTCAATAAACTGTACAAAACTGAATAAAGAACCAGTAATAAACTGTACAAAACTCAATAAAGAATTAGTGAATAAACTGTACAAAACTCAATAAAGAACCAGTCAATAAACTGTACAAAACTCAATAAAGAACCAGTCAATAAACTGTACAAAACTCAATAAAGAACCAGTCAATAAACTGTACAAAACTCAATAAAGAACCAGTCAATAAACTGTACAAAACTCAATAAAAAACCAGTCAATAAACTGTGCAAAACACAATAAAGAACCAGTCAATAAACTATACAAAACTAAATAAAGAACCAGTCAATAAACTGTACAAAACTAAATAAAGAAACAGTCAATAAACTGTACAAAACTCAATAAAGAAACAGTGAATAAACTGTACAAAACTCAATAAAGAACCAGCCAAAAACTGTACAAAACTCAATAAAGAAACAGTCAAAAAACTGTACAAAACTCAATAAAGAACCAGTCAATAAACTGTACAAAACTCAATAAAAAACCAGTCAATAAACTGTGCAAAACACAATAAAGAAACAGTCAATAAACTATACAAAACTAAATAAAGAACCAGTCAATAAACTGTACAAAACACAATAAAGAACCAGTCAATAAACTATACAAAACTCAATAAAGAACCAGTCAATAAACTGTACAAAAGTCAATAAAGAAACAGTCAAAAAAATGTACAAAACTCAATAAAGAATCAGTCAATAAACTATACAAAACTCAATAAAGAAACAGTCAATAAACTGTACAAAACTGAACAAAGAACCAGTCAATAAACTGTACAAAACTGAATAAAGAACCAGTAATAAACTGTACAAAACTCAATAAAGAATCAGTCAATAAACTGTACAAAACTCAATAAAGAACCAGTCAATAAACTGTACAAAACTCAATAAAAAACCAGTCAATAAACTGTGCAAAACACAATAAAGAACCAGTCAATAAACTATACAAAACTAAATAAAGAACCAGTCAATAAACTATACAAAACTAAATAAAGAACCAGTCAATAAACTGTACAAAACTAAATAAAGAAACAGTCAATAAACTGTACAAAACTCAATAAAGAAACAGTGAATAAACTGTACAAAACTCAATAAAGAACCAGCCAAAAACTGTACAAAACTCAATAAAGAAACAGTCAAAAAACTGTACAAAACTCAATAAAGAACCAGTCAATAAACTGTACAAAACTCAATAAAAAACCAGTCAATAAACTGTGCAAAACACAATAAAGAACCAGTCAATAAACTATACAAAACTAAATAAAGAACCAGTCAATAAACTGTACAAAACACAATAAAGAACCAGTCAATAAACTATACAAAACTAAATAAAGAACCAGTCAATAAACTGTACAAAACTAAATAAAGAAACAGTCAATAAACTGTACAAAACTCAATAAAGAAACAGTAAATAAACTGTACAAAACTCAATAAAGAACCAGCCAAAAACTGTACAAAAGTCAATAAAGAAACAGTAAAAAAACTGTACAAAACTCAATAAAGAATCAGTCAATAAACTGTACAAAACTCAATAAAGAAGCAGTCAATAAACTGTACAAAACTGAACAAAGAACCAGTCAATAAACTGTACAAAACTCAATAAAGAATTAGTCAATAAACTGTACAAAACTCAATAAAGAACCAGTCAATAAACTGTACAAAAGTCAATAAAGAAACAGTCAAAAAACTGTACAAAACTCAATAAAGAATCAGTCAATAAACTATACAAAACTCAATAAAGAAACAGTCAATAAACTGTACAAAACTGAACAAAGAACCAGTCAATAAACTGTACAAAACTGAATAAAGAACCAGTAATAAACTGTACAAAACTCAATAAAGAATCAGTCAATAAACTGTACAAAACTCAATAAAGAACCAGTCAATAAACTGTACAAAACTCAATAAAGAACCAGTCAATAAACTGTACAAAACTCAATAAAGAACCAGTCAATAAACTGTACAAAACTCAATAAAAAACCAGTCAATAAACTGTGCAAAACACAATAAAGAACCAGTCAATAAACTATACAAAACTAAATAAAGAACCAGTCAATAAACTGTACAAAACTAAATAAAGAAACAGTCAATAAACTGTACAAAACGCAATAAAGAAACAGTGAATAAACTGTACAAAACTCAATAAAGAACCAGCCAAAAACTGTACAAAACTCAATAAAGAAACAGTCAAAAAACTGTACAAAACTCAATAAAGAATCAGTCAATAAACTATACAAAACTCAATAAAGAAACAGTCAATAAACTGTACAAAACTCAATAAAGAACCAGTCAATAAACTGTGCAAAATTGAATAAAGAACCAGTCAATAAACTGTACAAAACTCAATAAAGAAACAGTCAATAAACTGTACAAAACTAAATAAAGAAACAGTCAATAAACTGTACAAAACTAAATAAAGAAACAGCCAATAAACTGTACAAAACTGAACAAAGAACCAGTCAATAAACTGTACAAAACTGAATAAAGAACCAGTAATAAACTGTACAAAACTCAATAAAGAATTAGTGAATAAACTGTACAAAACTCAATAAAGAACCAGTCAATAAACTGTACAAAACTCAATAAAGAACCAGTCAATAAACTGTACAAAACTCAATAAAGAACCTGTCAATAAACTGTACAAAACTCAATAAAGAACCAGTCAATAAACTGTACAAAACTCAATAAAAAACCAGTCAATAAACTGTGCAAAACACAATAAAGAACCAGTCAATAAACTATACAAAACTAAATAAAGAACCAGTCAATAAACTGTACAAAACTAAATAAAGAAACAGTCAATAAACTGTACAAAACTCAATAAAGAAACAGTGAATAAACTGTACAAAACTCAATAAAGAACCAGCCAAAAACTGTACAAAACTCAATAAAGAAACAGTCAAAAAACTGTACAAAACTCAATAAAGAACCAGTCAATAAACTGTACAAAACTCAATAAAAAACCAGTCAATAAACTGTGCAAAACACAATAAAGAACCAGTCAATAAACTATACAAAACTAAATAAAGAACCAGTCAATAAACTGTACAAAACACAATAAAGAACCAGTCAATAAACTATACAAAACTCAATAAAGAACCAGTCAATAAACTGTACAAAACTAAATAAAGAAACAGTCAATAAACTGTACAAAACTCAATAAAGAAACAGTCAATAAACTGTACAAAACTCAATAAAGAACCAGCCAAAAACTGTACAAAAGTCAATAAAGAAACTGTAAAAAAACTGTACAAAACTCAATAAAGAATCAGTCAATAAACTGTACAAAACTCAATAAAGAAGCAGTCAATAAACTGTACAAAACTGAACAAAGAACCAGTCAATAAACTGTACAAAACTCAATAAAGAATTAGTCAATAAACTGTACAAAACTCAATAAAGAACCAGTCAATAAACTGTACAAAAGTCAATAAAGAAACAGTCAAAAAACTGTACAAAACTCAATAAAGAATCAGTCAATAAACTATACAAAACTCAATAAAGAAACAGTCAATAAACTGTACAAAACTGAACAAAGAACCAGTCAATAAACTGTACAAAACTGAATAAAGAACAAGTAATAAACTGTACAAAACTCAATAAAGAATCAGTCAATAAACTGTACAAAACTCAATAAAGAACCAGTCAATAAACTGTACAAAACTCAATAAAGAACCAGTCAATAAACTGTACAAAACTCAATAAAGAACCAGTCAATAAACTGTACAAAACTCAATAAAAAACCAGTCAATAAACTGTGCAAAACACAATAAAGAACCAGTCAATAAACTATACAAAACTAAATAAAGAACCAGTCAATAAACTGTACAAAACTCAATAAAGAACCAGTCAATAAACTGTACAAAACTCAATAAAGAAACAGTGAATAAACTGTACAAAACTCAATAAAGAACCAGCCAAAAACTGTACAAAACTCAATAAAGAAACAGTCAAAAAACTGTACAAAACTCAATAAAGAATCAGTCAATAAACTATACAAAACTCAATAAAGAAACAGTCAATAAACTGTACAAAACTGAATAAAGAACCAGTCAATAAACTGTGCAAAATTGAATAAAGAACCAGTCAATAAACTGTACAAAACTCAATAAAGAAACAGTCAATAAACTGTACAAAACTAAATAAAGAAACAGTCAATAAACTGTACAAAACTAAATAAAGAAACAGCCAATAAACTGTACAAAACTGAACAAAGAACCAGTCAATAAACTGTACAAAACTGAATAAAGAACCAGTAATAAACTGTACAAAACTCAATAAAGAATTAGTGAATAAACTGTACAAAACTCAAAAAAGAACCAGTCAATAAACTGTACAAAACTCAATAAAGAACCAGTCAATAAACTGTACAAAACTCAATAAAGAACCAGTCAACAAACTTTACAAAACTGAACAAAGAACCAGTCAATAAACTGTACAAAACTAAATAAAGAACCAGTCAATAAACTGTACAAAACTGAACAAAGAACCAGTCAATAAACTGTACAAAACTGAATAAAGAACCAGTAATAAACTGTACAAAACTCAACAAAGAAATAGTCAATAAACTGTACAAAACTCAATAAAGAACCAGTCAATAAACTGTACAAAACTCAATAAAGAACCAGTCAATAAACTGTACAAAACTTAATAAAAAACCAGTCAATAAACTGTACAAAACACAATAAAGAACCAGTAAATAAACTGTACAAAACTAAATAAAGAATCAGTCAATAAACTGTACAAAACTAAATAAAGAAACAGTCAATAAACTGTACAAAACTCAATAAAGAAACAGTCAATAAACTGTACAAAACTCAATAAAGAACCAGCCAAAAACTGTACAAAACTCAACAAAGAAACAGTCAAAAAACTGTACAAAACTCAATAAAGAATCAGTCAATAAACTATACAAAACTCAATAAAGAAACAGTCAATAAACTGTACAAAACTGAATAAAGAACCAGTCAATAAACTGTACAAAACTGAATAAAGAACCAGTCAATAAACTGTACAAAACTCAACATAGAAACAGTCAATAAACTGTACAAAACTAAATAAAGAAACAGTCAATAAACTGTACAAAACTAAATAAAGAACCAGGCAATAAACTGTACAAAACTGAACAAAGAACCAGTCAATAAACTGTACAAAACTGAATAAAGAACCAGTAATAAACTGTACAAAACTCAATAAATAATTAGTCAATAAACTGTACAAAACGCAATAAAGAACCAGTCAATAAACTGTACAAAACTCAATAAAGAACCAGTCAATAAACTGTACAAAACTCAATAAAAAACCAGTCAATAAACTGTACAAAACACAATAAAGAACCACTCAATAAACTATACAAAACTAAATAAAGAACCAGTCAATAAACTGTACAAAACTAAATAAAGAAACAGTCAATAAACTGTACAAAACTCAATAAAGAAACAGTCAATAAACTGTACAAAACTCAATAAAGAACCAGCCAAAAACTGTACAAAACTCAATAAAGAAACAGTCAAAAAACTGTACAAAACTCAATAAAGAATCAGTCAATAAACTATACAAAACTCAATAAAGAAACAGTCAATAAACTGTACAAAACTGAATAAAGAACAAGCCAATAAACTGTACAAAACTGAATAAAGAACCAGTCAATAAACTGTACAAAACTCAATAAAGAATTAGTCAATAAATTGTACAAAACTCAATAAAGAACCAGTCAATAAACTGTACAAAACTCAATAAAGAAACAGTCAATAAACTGTACAAAACTAAATAAAGAAACAGTCAATAAACTGTACAAAACTAAATAAAAAACCAGTCAATAAACTGTACAAAACACAATAAAGAACAGGTCAATAAACTATACAAAACTAAATAAAGAACCAGTCAATAAACTGTACAAAACTAAATAAAGAAACAGTCAATAAACTGTACAAAACTCAATAAAGAAACAGTCAATAAACTGTACAAAACTCAATAAAGAACCAGCCAAAAACTATACAAAAGTCAATAAAGAAACAGTAAAAAAACTGTACAAAACTCAATAAAGAATCAGTCAATAAACTGTACAAAACTCAATAAAGAAACAGTCAATAAACTGTACAAAACTGAACAAAGAACCAGTCAATAAACTGTACAAAACTGAATAAAGAACCAATAATAAACTGTACAAAACTCAATAAAGAATAAGTCAATAAACTGTACAAAACTCAATAAAGAACCAGTCAATAAACTGTACAAAACTCAATAAAGAACCAGTCAATAAACTGTACAAAACTCAATAAAAACCAGTCAATAAACTGTACAAAACTCAATAAAGAACCAGTCAATAAACTATACAAAACTAAATAAAGAACCAGTCAATAAACTGTACAAAACTAAATAAAGAAACAATCAATAAACTGTACAAAACTCAATAAAGAAACAGTCAATAAACTGTACAAAACTCAATAAAGAACCAGTCAATAAACTGTACAAAACTCAATAAAGAACCAGTCAATAAACTGTACAAAACTCAATAAAAAAGCAGTCAATAAACTGTACAAAACACCATAAAGAACCAGTCAATAAACTGTACAAAACTAAATAAAGAAACAGTCAATAAACTGCACAAAACTAAATATAGAATCAGTCAATAAACTGTACAAAACTCAATAAAGAAACAGTCAATAAACTGTACAAAACTCAATAAAGAACCAGCCAAAAACTGTACAAAACTCAATAAAGAAACAGTCAAAAAACTGTACAAAACTCAATAAAGAAACAGTCAATAAACTGTACAAAACTCAATAAAGAACCAGTCAATAAACTGTACAAAACTCAATAAAAAACCAGTCAATAAACTGTACAAAACACAATAAAGAACCACTCAATAAACTATACAAAACTAAATAAAGAACCAGTCAATAAACTGTACAAAACTAAATAAAGAAACAGTCAATAAACTGTACAAAACTCAATAAAGAAACAGTCAATAAACTGTACAAAACTCAATAAAGAACCAGCCAAAAACTGTACAAAACTCAATAAAGAAACAGTCAAAAAACTGTACAAAACTCAATAAAGAACCAGCCAAAAACTGTACAAAACTCAATAAAGAAACAGTCAAAAAACTGTACAAAACTCAATAAAGAATCAGTCAATAAACTATACAAAACTCAATAAAGAAACAGTCAATAAACTGTACAAAACTGAATAAAGAACAAGCCAATAAACTGTACAAAACTGAATAAAGAACCAGTCAATAAACTGTACAAAACTCAATAAAGAATTAGTCAATAAATTGTACAAAACTCAATAAAGAACCAGTCAATAAACTGTACAAAACTCAATAAAGAAACAGTCAATAAACTGTACAAAACTAAATAAAGAAACAGTCAATAAACTGTACAAAACTAAATAAAAAACCAGTCAATAAACTGTACAAAACACAATAAAGAACAGGTCAATAAACTATACAAAACTAAATAAAGAACCAGTCAATAAACTGTACAAAACTAAATAAAGAAACAGTCAATAAACTGTACAAAACTCAATAAAGAAACAGTCAATAAACTGTACAAAACTCAATAAAGAACCAGCCAAAAACTATACAAAAGTCAATAAAGAAACAGTAAAAAAACTGTACAAAACTCAATAAAGAATCAGTCAATAAACTGTACAAAACTCAATAAAGAAACAGTCAATAAACTGTACAAAACTGAACAAAGAACCAGTCAATAAACTGTACAAAACTGAATAAAGAACCAATAATAAACTGTACAAAACTCAATAAAGAATAAGTCAATAAACTGTACAAAACTCAATAAAGAACCAGTCAATAAACTGTACAAAACTCAATAAAGAACCAGTCAATAAACTGTACAAAACTCAATAAAAACCAGTCAATAAACTGTACAAAACTCAATAAAGAACCAGTCAATAAACTATACAAAACTAAATAAAGAACCAGTCAATAAACTGTACAAAACTAAATAAAGAAACAATCAATAAACTGTACAAAACTCAATAAAGAAACAGTCAATAAACTGTACAAAACTCAATAAAGAACCAGTCAATAAACTGTACAAAACTCAATAAAGAACCAGTCAATAAACTGTACAAAACTCAATAAAAAAGCAGTCAATAAACTGTACAAAACACCATAAAGAACCAGTCAATAAACTGTACAAAACTAAATAAAGAACCAGTCAATAAACTGTACAAAACTAAATAAAGAAACAGTCAATAAACTGTACAAAACTCAATAAAGAAACAGTCAATAAACTGTACAAAACTCAATAAAGAACCAGCCAAAAACTGTACAAAACTCAATAAAGAAACAGTCAATAAACTGTAAAAAACTCAATAAAGAAACAGTCAATAAACTGTACAAAACTCAATAAAGAACCAGTCAATAAACTGTACAAAACTCAATAAAAAACCAGTCAATAAACTGTACAAAACACAATAAAGAACCACTCAATAAACTATACAAAACTAAATAAAGAACCAGTCAATAAACTGTACAAAACTAAATAAAGAAACAGTCAATAAACTGTACAAAACTCAATAAAGAAACAGTCAATAAACTGTACAAAACTCAATAAAGAACCAGCCAAAAACTGTACAAAACTCAATAAAGAAACAGTCAAAAAACTGTACAAAACTCAATAAAGAATCAGTCAATAAACTATACAAAACTCAATAAAGAAACAGTCAATAAACTGTACAAAACTGAATAAAGAACAAGCCAATAAACTGTACAAAACTGAATAAAGAACCAGTCAATAAACTGTACAAAACTCAATAAAGAATTAGTCAATAAATTGTACAAAACTCAATAAAGAACCAGTCAATAAACTGTACAAAACTCAATAAAGAAACAGTCAATAAACTGTACAAAACTAAATAAAGAAACAGTCAATAAACTGTACAAAACTAAATAAAAAACCAGTCAATAAACTGTACAAAACACAATAAAGAACAGGTCAATAAACTATACAAAACTAAATAAAGAACCAGTCAATAAACTGTACAAAACTAAATAAAGAAACAGTCAATAAACTGTACAAAACTCAATAAAGAACCAGTCAATAAACTGTACAAAACTCAATAAAGAACCAGTCAATAAACTGTACAAAACTCAATAAAAACCAGTCAATAAACTGTACAAAACTCAATAAAGAACCAGTCAATAAACTATACAAAACTAAATAAAGAACCAGTCAATAAACTGTACAAAACTAAATAAAGAAACAGTCAATAAACTGTACAAAACTCAATAAAGAAACAGTCAATAAACTGTACAAAACTCAATAAAGAACCAGCCAAAAACTGTACAAAAGTCAATAAAGAAACAGCAAAAATACTGTACAAAACTCAATAAAGAATCAGTCAATAAACTGTACAAAACTCAATAAAGAAGCAGTCAATAAACTGTACAAAACTGAACAAAGAACCAGTCAATAAACTGTACAAAACTCAATAAAGAATTAGTCAATAAACTGTACAAAACTCAATAAAGAACCAGTCAATAAACTGTACAAAAGTCAATAAAGAAACAGTCAAAAAACTGTACAAAACTCAATAAAGAATCAGTCAATAAAGTATACAAAACTCAATAAAGAAACAGTCAATAAACTGTACAAAACTGAACAAAGAACCAGTCAATAAACTGTACAAAACTGAATAAAGAACAATTAATAAACTGTACAAAACTCAATAAAGAATCAGTCAATAAACTGTACAAAACTCAATAAAGAACCAGTCAATAAACTGTACAAAACTCAATAAAGAACCAGTCAATAAACTGTACAAAACTCAATAAAGAACCAGTCAATAAACTGTACAAAACTCAATAAAGAACCAGTCAATAAACTGTACAAAACTCAATAAAAACCAGTCAATAAACTGTACAAAACTCAATAAAGAACCAGTCAATAAACTATACAAAACTAAATAAAGAACCAGTCAATAAACTGTACAAAACTAAATAAAGAAACAATCAATAAACTGTACAAAACTCAATAAAGAAACAGTCAATAAACTGTACAAAACTCAATAAAGAACCAGTCAATAAACTGTACAAAACTCAATAAAGAACCAGTCAATAAACTGTACAAAACTCAATAAAAAAACAGTCAATAAACTGTACAAAACACCATAAAGAACCAGTCAATAAACTGTACAAAACTAAATAAAGAACCAGTCAATAAACTGTACAAAACTATATAAAGAAACAGTCAATAAACTGTACAAAACTCAATAAAGAAACAGTGAATAAACTGTACAAAACTCAATAAAGAACCAGCCAAAAACTGTACAAAACTCAATAAAGAACCAGTCAATAAACTGTACAAAACTCAATAAAAAACCAGTCAATAAACTGTACAAAACACAATAAAGAACCAGTCAATAAACTATACAAAACTAAATAAAGAACCAGTCAATAAACTGTACAAAACACAATAAAGAACCAGTCAATAAACTATACAAAACTAAATAAAGAACCAGTCAATAAACTGTACAAAACTAAATAAAGAAACAGTCAATAAACTGTACAAAACTCAATAAAGAAACAGTCAATAAACTGTACAAAACTCAATAAAGAAACAGTCAATAAACTGTACAAAACTCAATAAAGAACCAGCCAAAAACTGTACAAAACTCAATAAAGAAACAGTCAAAAAACTGTACAAAACTCAATAAAGAATCAGTCAATAAACTATACAAAACTCAATAAAGAAACAGTCAATAAACTGTACAAAACTGAATAAAGAACAAGCCAATAAACTGTACAAAACTGAATAAAGAACCAGTCAATAAACTGTACAAAACTCAATAAAGAATTAGTCAATAAATTGTACAAAACTCAATAAAGAACCAGTCAATAAACTGTACAAAACTCAATAAAGAAACAGTCAATAAACTGTACAAAACTAAATAAAGAAACAGTCAATAAACTGTACAAAACTAAATAAAAAACCAGTCAATAAACTGTACAAAACACAATAAAGAACAGGTCAATAAACTATACAAAACTAAATAAAGAACCAGTCAATAAACTGTACAAAACTAAATAAAGAAACAGTCAATAAACTGTACAAAACTCAATAAATAAACAGTCAATAAACTGTACAAAACTCAATAAAGAACCAGCCAAAAACTATACAAAAGTCAATAAAGAAACAGTAAAAAAACTGTACAAAACTCAATAAAGAATCAGTCAATAAACTGTACAAAACTCAATAAAGAACCAGTCAATAAACTGTACAAAACTCAATAAAGAACCAGTCAATAAACTGTACAAAACTCAATAAAAAAACAGTCAATAAACTGTACAAAACACCATAAAGAACCAGTCAATAAACTGTACAAAACTAAATAAAGAACCAGTCAATAAACTGTACAAAACTATATAAAGAAACAGTCAATAAACTGTACAAAACTCAATAAAGAAACAGTGAATAAACTGTACAAAACTCAATAAAGAACCAGCCAAAAACTGTGCAAAACTCAATAAAGAACCAGTCAATAAACTGTACAAAACTCAATAAAAAACCAGTCAATAAACTGTGCAAAACACAATAAAGAACCAGTCAATAAACTATACAAAACTAAATAAAGAACCAGTCAATAAACTGTACAAAACACAATAAAGAACCAGTCAATAAACTATACAAAATTAAATAAAGAACCAGTCAATAAACTGTACAAAACTAAATAAAGAAACAGTCAATAAACTGTACAAAACTCAATAAAGAAACAGTCAATAAACTGTACAAAACTCAATAAAGAAACAGTCAATAAACTGTACAAAACTCAATAAAGAACCAGCCAAAAACTGTACAAAACTCAATAAAGAAACAGTCAAAAAACTGTACAAAACTCAATAAAGAATCAGTCAATAAACTATACAAAACTCAATAAAGAAACAGTCAATAAACTGTACAAAACTGAATAAAGAACAAGCCAATAAACTGTACAAAACTGAATAAAGAACCAGTCAATAAACTGTACAAAACTCAATAAAGAATTAGTCAATAAATTGTACAAAACTCAATAAAAAACCAGTCAATAAACTGTACAAAACTCAATAAAGAAACAGTCAATAAACTGTACAAAACTAAATAAAAAACCAGTCAATAAACTGTACAAAACACAATAAAGAACAGGTCAATAAACTATACAAAACTAAATAAAGAACCAGTCAATAAACTGTACAAAACTAAATAAAGAAACAGTCAATAAACTGTACAAAACTCAATAAATAAACAGTCAATAAACTGTACAAAACTCAATAAAGAACCAGCCAAAAACTATACAAAAGTCAATAAAGAAACAGTAAAAAAACTGTACAAAACTCAATAAAGAATCAGTCAATAAACTGTACAAAACTCAATAAAGAAACAGTCAATAAACTGTACAAAACTGAACAAAGAACCAGTCAATAAACTGTACAAAACTGAATAAAGAACCAATAATAAACTGTACAAAACTCAATAAAGAATAAGTCAATAAACTGTACAAAACTCAATAAAGAACCAGTCAATAAACTGTACAAAACTCAATAAAGAACCAGTCAATAAACTGTACAAAACTCAATAAAAACCAGTCAATAAACTGTACAAAACTCAATAAAGAACCAGTCAATAAACTATACAAAACTAAATAAAGAACCAGTCAATAAACTGTACAAAACTAAATAAAGAAACAATCAATAAACTGTACAAAACTCAATAAAGAAACAGTCAATAAACTGTACAAAACTCAATAAAGAACCAGTCAATAAACTGTACAAAACTCAATAAAGAACCAGTCAATAAACTGTACAAAACTAAATAAAAAACCAGTCAATAAACTGTACAAAACACAATAAAGAACAGGTCAATAAACTATACAAAACTAAATAAAGAACCAGTCAATAAACTGTACAAAACTAAATAAAGAAACAGTCAATAAACTGTACAAAACTCAATAAAGAAACAGTCAATAAACTGTACAAAACTCAATAAAGAACCAGCCAAAAACTATACAAAAGTCAATAAAGAAACAGTAAAAAAACTGTACAAAACTCAATAAAGAATCAGTCAATAAACTGTACAAAACTCAATAAAGAAACAGTCAATAAACTGTACAAAACTGAACAAAGAACCAGTCAATAAACTGTACAAAACTGAATAAAGAACCAATAATAAACTGTACAAAACTCAATAAAGAATAAGTCAATAAACTGTACAAAACTCAATAAAGAACCAGTCAATAAACTGTACAAAACTCAATAAAGAACCAGTCAATAAACTGTACAAAACTCAATAAAAACCAGTCAATAAACTGTACAAAACTCAATAAAGAACCAGTCAATAAACTGTACAAAACTAAATAAAGAACCAGTCAATAAACTGTACAAAACTAAATAAAGAAACAATCAATAAACTGTACAAAACTCAATAAAGAAACAGTCAATAAACTGTACAAAACTCAATAAAGAACCAGTCAATAAACTGTACAAAACTCAATAAAGAACCAGTCAATAAACTGTACAAAACTCAATAAAAAAACAGTCAATAAACTGTACAAAACACCATAAAGAACCAGTCAATAAACTGTACAAAACTAAATAAAGAACCAGTCAATAAACTGTACAAAACTAAATAAAGAACCAGTCAATAAACTGTACAAAACTCAATAAAGAAACAGTCAATAAACTGTACAAAACTCAATAAAGAACCAGCCAAAAACTGTACAAAACTCAATAAAGAAACAGTCAAAAAACTGTACAAAACTCAATAAAGAAACAGTCAATAAACTGTACAAAACTCAATAAAGAACCAGTCAATAAACTGTACAAAACTCAATAAAAAACCAGTCAATAAACTGTACAAAACACAATAAAGAACCACTCAATAAACTATACAAAACTAAATAAAGAACCAGTCAATAAACTGTACAAAACTAAATAAAGAACCAGTCAATAAACTGTACAAAACTCAATAAAGAAACAGTCAATAAACTGTACAAAACTCAATAAAGAACCAGCCAAAAACTGTACAAAACTCAATAAAGAAACAGTCAAAAAACTGTACAAAACTCAATAAAGAATCAGTCAATAAACTATACAAAACTCAATAAAGAAACAGTCAATAAACTGTACAAAACTGAATAAAGAACAAGCCAATAAACTGTACAAAACTGAATAAAGAACCAGTCAATAAACTGTACAAAACTCAATAAAGAATTAGTCAATAAATTGTACAAAACTCAATAAAGAACCAGTCAATAAACTGTACAAAACTCAATAAAGAAACAGTCAATAAACTGTACAAAACTAAATAAAGAAACAGTCAATAAACTGTACAAAACTAAATAAAAAACCAGTCAATAAACTGTACAAAACACAATAAAGAACAGGTCAATAAACTATACAAAACTAAATAAAGAACCAGTCAATAAACTGTACAAAACTAAATAAAGAAACAGTCAATAAACTGTACAAAACTCAATAAAGAAACAGTCAATAAACTGTACAAAACTCAATAAAGAACCAGTCAATAAACTGTACAAAACTCAATAAAAACCAGTCAATAAACTGTACAAAACTCAATAAAGAACCAGTCAATAAACTATACAAAACTAAATAAAGAACCAGTCAATAAACTGTACAAAACTAAATAAAGAAACAATCAATAAACTGTACAAAACTCAATAAAGAAACAGTCAATAAACTGTACAAAACTCAATAAAGAACCAGTCAATAAACTGTACAAAACTCAATAAAGAACCAGTCAATAAACTGTACAAAACTCAATAAAAAAACAGTCAATAAACTGTACAAAACACCATAAAGAACCAGTCAATAAACTGTACAAAACTAAATAAAGAACCAGTCAATAAACTGTACAAAACTAAATAAAGAAACAGTCAATAAACTGTACAAAACTCAATAAAGAAACAGTCAATAAACTGTACAAAACTCAATAAAGAACCAGCCAAAAACTGTACAAAACTCAATAAAGAAACAGTCAAAAAACTGTACAAAACTCAATAAAGAACCAGTCAATAAACTGTACAAAACTCAATAAAAAACCAGTCAATAAACTGTGCAAAACACAATAAAGAACCAGTCAATAAACTATACAAAACTAAATAAAGAACCAGTCAATAAACTGTACAAAACACAATAAAGAACCAGTCAATAAACTATACAAAACTAAATAAAGAACCAGTCAATAAACTGTACAAAACTAAATAAAGAAACAGTCAATAAACTGTACAAAACTCAATAAAGAAACAGTCAATAAACTGTACAAAACTCAATAAAGAACCAGCCAAAAACTGTACAAAAGTCAATAAAGAAACAGCAAAAAAACTGTACAAAACTCAATAAAGAATCAGTCAATAAACTGTACAAAACTCAATAAAGAAGCAGTCAATAAACTGTACAAAACTGAACAAAGAACCAGTCAATAAACTGTACAAAACTCAATAAAGAATTAGTCAATAAACTGTACAAAACTCAATAAAGAACCAGTCAATAAACTGTACAAAAGTCAATAAAGAAACAGTCAAAAAACTGTACAAAACTCAATAAAGAATCAGTCAATAAAGTATACAAAACTCAATAAAGAAACAGTCAATAAACTGTACAAAACTGAACAAAGAACCAGTCAATAAACTGTACAAAACTGAATAAAGAACAAGTAATAAACTGTACAAAACTCAATAAAGAATCAGTCAATAAACTGTACAAAACTCAATAAAGAACCAGTCAATAAACTGTACAAAACTCAATAAAAACCAGTGAATAAACTGTACAAAACTCAATAAAGAACCAGTCAATAAACTATACAAAACTAAATAAAGAACCAGTCAATAAACTGTACAAAACTAAATAAAGAAACAATCAATAAACTGTACAAAACTCAATAAAGAAACAGTCAATAAAGTATACAAAACTCAATAAAGAAACAGTCAATAAACTGTACAAAACTGAACAAAGAACCAGTCAATAAACTGTACAAAACTCAATAAAGAACCAGTCAATAAACTGTACAAAACTCAATAAAGAACCAGTCAATAAACTGTACAAAACTCAATAAAGAACCAGTCAATAAACTGTACAAAACTCAATAAAGAACCAGTCAATAAACTGTACAAAACTCAATAAAGAACCAGTCAATAAACTGTACAAAACTCAATAAAAACCAGTCAATAAACTGTACAAAACTCAATAAAGAACCAGTCAATAAACTATACAAAACTGAACAAAGAACCAGTCAATAAACTGTACAAAACTCAATAAAGAATTAGTCAATAAACTGTACAAAACTCAATAAAGAACCAGTCAATAAACTGTACAAAAGTCAATAAAGAAACAGTCAAAAAACTGTACAAAACTCAATAAAGAATCAGTCAATAAAGTATACAAAACTCAATAAAGAAACAGTCAATAAACTGTACAAAACTGAACAAAGAACCAGTCAATAAACTGTACAAAACTCAATAAAGAACCAGTCAATAAACTGTACAAAACTCAATAAAGAAACAGTCAATAAACTGTACAAAACTCAATAAAGAACCAGTCAATAAACTGTACAAAACTCATTAAGAACCAGTCAATAAACTGTACAAAACTCAATAAAGAACCAGTCAATAAACTATACAAAACTAAATAAAGAACCAGTCAATAAACTGTACAAAACTAAATAAAGAAACAATCAATAAACTGTACAAAACTCAATAAAGAAACAGTCAATAAACTGTACAAAACTCAATAAAGAACCAGTCAATAAACTGTACAAAACTCAATAAAGAACCAGTCAATAAACTGTACAAAACTCAATAAAAAAACAGTCAATAAACTGTACAAAACACCATAAAGAACCAGTCAATAAACTGTACAAAACTAAATAAAGAACCAGTCAATAAACTGTACAAAACTATATAAAGAAACAGTCAATAAACTGTACAAAACTCAATAAAGAAACAGTGAATAAACTGTACAAAACTCAATAAAGAACCAGCCAAAAACTGTACAAAACTCAATAAAGAACCAGTCAATAAACTGTACAAAACTCAATAAAAAACCAGTCAATAAACTGTGCAAAACACAATAAAGAACCAGTCAATAAACTGTACAAAACTAAATAAAGAACCAGTCAATAAACTGTACAAAACTATATAAAGAAACAGTCAATAAACTGTACAAAACTCAATAAAGAAACAGTGAATAAACTGTACAAAACTCAATAAAGAACCAGCCAAAAACTGTACAAAACTCAATAAAGAACCAGTCAATAAACTGTACAAAACTCAATAAAAAACCAGTCAATAAACTGTGCAAAACACAATAAAGAACCAGTCAATAAACTATACAAAACTAAATAAAGAACCAGTCAATAAACTGTACAAAACACAATAAAGAACCAGTCAATAAACTATACAAAACTAAATAAAGAACCAGTCAATAAACTGTACAAAACTAAATAAAGAAACAGTCAATAAACTGTACAAAACTCTATAAAGAAACAGTCAATAAACTGTACAAAACTCAATAAAGAAACAGTCAATAAACTGTACAAAACTCAATAAAGAACCAGCCAAAAACTGTACAAAACTCAATAAAGAAACAGTCAAAAAACTGTACAAAACTCAATAAAGAATCAGTCAATAAACTATACAAAACTCAATAAAGAACCAGTCAATAAACTGTACAAAACTGAATAAAGAACAAGCCAATAAACTGTACAAAACTGAATAAAGAACCAGTCAATAAACTGTACAAAACTCAATAAAGAATTAGTCAATAAATTGTACAAAACTCAATAAAGAACCAGTCAATAAACTGTACAAAACTCAATAACGAAACAGTCAATAAACTGTACAAAACTAAATAAAGAAACAGTCAATAAACTGTACAAAACTAAATAAAAAACCAGTCAATAAACTGTACAAAACACAATAAAGAACAGGTCAATAAACTATACAAAACTAAATAAAGAACCAGTCAATAAACTGTACAAAACTAAATAAAGAAACAGTCAATAAACTGTACAAAACTCAATAAATAAACAGTCAATAAACTGTACAAAACTCAATAAAGAACCAGCCAAAAACTATACAAAAGTCAATAAAGAAACAGTAAAAAAACTGTACAAAACTCAATAAAGAATCAGTCAATAAACTGTACAAAACTCAATAAAGAAACAGTCAATAAACTGTACAAAACTGAACAAAGAACCAGTCAATAAACTGTACAAAACTGAATAAAGAACCAATAATAAACTGTACAAAACTCAATAAAGAATAAGTCAATAAACTGTACAAAACTCAATAAAGAACCAGTCAATAAACTGTACAAAACTCAATAAAGAACCAGTCAATAAACTGTACAAAACTCAATAAAAACCAGTCAATAAACTGTACAAAACTCAATAAAGAACCAGTCAATAAACTATACAAAACTAAATAAAGAACCAGTCAATAAACTGTACAAAACTAAATAAAGAAACAATCAATAAACTGTACAAAACTCAATAAAGAACCAGTCAATAAACTGTACAAAACTCAATAAAGAACCAGTCAATAAACTGTACAAAACTCAATAAAGAACCAGTCAATAAACTGTACAAAACTCAATAAAAAAACAGTCAATAAACTGTACAAAACACCATAAAGAACCAGTCAATAAACTGTACAAAACTAAATAAAGAACCAGTCAATAAACTGTACAAAACTAAATAAAGAAACAGTCAATAAACTGTACAAAACTCAATAAAGAAACAGTCAATAAACTGTACAAAACTCAATAAAGAACCAGCCAAAAACTGTACAAAACTCAATAAAGAAACAGTCAATAAACTGTACAAAACTCAATAAAGAAACAGTCAATAAACTGTACAAAACTCAATAAAGAACCAGTCAATAAACTGTGCAAAACACAATAAAGAACCAGTCAATAAACTATACAAAACTAAATAAAGAACCAGTCAATAAACTGTACAAAACACAATAAAGAACCAGTCAATAAACTATACAAAACTAAATAAAGAACCAGTCAATAAACTGTACAAAACTAAATAAAGAAACAGTCAATAAACTGTACAAAACTCAATAAAGAAACAGTCAATAAACTGTACAAAACTCAATAAAGAACCAGCCAAAAACTGTACAAAAGTCAATAAAGAAACAGTAAAAAAACTGTACAAAACTAAATAAAGAAACAGTCAATAAACTGTACAAAACTCAATAAAGAAGCAGTCAATAAACTGTACAAAACTGAATAAAGAACCAGTCAATAAACTGTACAAAACTCAATAAAGAATTAGTCAATAAACTGTACAAAACTCAATAAAGAACCAGTCAATAAACTGTACAAAAGTCAATAAAGAAACAGTCAAAAAACTGTACAAAACTCAATAAAGAATCAGTCAATAAACTATACAAAACTCAATAAAGAAACAGTCAATAAACTGTACAAAACTGAACAAAGAACCAGTCAATAAACTGTACAAAACTGAATAAAGAACAAGTAATAAACTGTACAAAACTCAATAAAGAATCAGTCAATAAACTGTACAAAACTCAATAAAGAACCAGTCAATAAACTGTACAAAACTCAATAAAGAACCAGTCAATAAACTGTACAAAACTCAATAAAGAACCAGTCAATAAACTGTACAAAACTCAATAAAGAACCAGTCAATAAACTGTACAAAACTCAATAAAAACCAGTCAATAAACTGTACAAAACTCAATAAAGAACCAGTCAATAAACTATACAAAACTAAATAAAGAACCAGTCAATAAACTGTACAAAACTAAATAAAGAAACAATCAATAAACTGTACAAAACTCAATAAAGAAACAGTCAATAAACTGTACAAAACTCAATAAAGAACCAGTCAATAAACTGTACAAAACTCAATAAAGAACCAGTCAATAAACTGTACAAAACTCAATAAAAAAGCAGTCAATAAACTGTACAAAACACCATAAAGAACCAGTCAATAAACTGTACAAAACTAAATAAAGAACCAGTCAATAAACTGTACAAAACTAAATAAAGAAACAGTCAATAAACTGTACAAAACTCAATAAAGAAACAGTCAATAAACTGTACAAAACTCAATAAAGAACCAGCCAAAAACTGTACAAAACTCAATAAA